>JAPPVO010000571.1:0-18117 GCA_030407325.1 Camellia japonica | reverse complement strand
GGTATTGATGCTAATTTAGAAGCAAAGTGTGGTGCAACAAAAGAATGGGTTGAACCAGAGTCAATGAGGACATGAGCTGAATGACCATAAACAGAAAGTGTACCTGACACAACGTTCTCGGTAACCTCTGGTTTTCTAAGTACTAAGGCAAAAGCTCCTTGGCCTTTTTGGACCTTCATCATTCCTCTAGGTCCTGCGGATTGTTTGACTGGTTCAGAGGGGCCGGCTATAGGATTGCTAAGCTTTGGACAATCTCTCAGCAAGTGGCTAACTTGACTGCATTTAAAGCATGTCCCATGTCTCGATGACATTGTCCCCAAAGAGCTTTCCCACAAGTAGGACAAGTTGGAATAGTGTCACCTCAGGGTTAGTAGGTATCTTGATTGCCTGAATTGGTTGTGCCCGTATTTACCCCATAAGGAGGCGTAACACCGGATCTTTTGTTGTCTCTTTCCCAAAATTGTTTCTTTTGGCTTGGTTTCCTGGAACGAGAGGCTTTAATCACTTTTTCCGCAATGTACGCTCTGTCTACCATTTCCGCATAGGTTGGTAGTTTCAAAACCTCAAGCCTATCTTTGATTTTAGCTTCCAATCCTATTTCGAATTTCCTTGTTTTGTGAGCTTCGGTGGGAATGCCATATGTCGCAAATCGAGCAAGTTGTGTGAACTTGCTCTCGTATTCGGCCACCGTCATGGTTCCTTACTTTAGATGTATGAATTCATACGCCTTTTGTTCCTGTAGTAAATCTGGGAAGTATTTTCCATAAAATACTTCCAGGAATATTGCCCAAGTCACGATTTTTTCTTTCTCCAAGGTGAGAAGCCACCATTCTTGCGCATTATCTTTGAAAGTTAAAGTGACAAAAGTTACCTTCTATCTTTCGGTGCAAGGTAAGGTGTGAAAAATCTTTTCCATGTCTTTAACCCAAGCGTCTGTTCCATTGGGTTTGGACCGTTGGTAAATGTGGTCGGTTTCAGATCCTAGAATTGTTTTATGTTAATTGGCTCTTCTTACCATTCTGACATCCCATTGTTTATGTTGGTCTGCGAGGCTTGCAAAAAGCTGGTAACCGCTCTTTCCTTGATTCTTTCCATCGACTCAGTTCCGTTGATAGATGACCTGGTTCTGTTACTATCATTGGTCATTACTACAAGGTAAATTTAGTAGAAATAATTCAATGAACATGGCCTCATATGTATATATAGACACAAATATAGAGTTAGTACCACATCTTTATCCAAAAGTTAAAAGTTATGTCAGTGTCTAATTATTGAGTACAAATGTAGGAATTCGAACTTGTCACGACTCAACCCCAGAGGCTTACGGCTAGAATCGCAACTTACTAAATAATTTTAATTGTAACAAATTAAATGGCGCAGGCGGAGAAAAATGAAAAATTTACTTCATTCTACTATTTGATAAAAGAAAATATATCTATAGGGTTTTTATATTTAGTAATCAGCCCTCAATAAAAATAAAAGGGAGAAAAGAAAAGAAAAGAAAAAAAATAATGGATCAGCCTCAAATTCTTGTGCGGGTTCCACTACATGAGGTTACGAGTCTTCCTTACATCTCATCACCTGAAAGGTAACAGCTATAAACACACAACAGAGTGAGAAATATTATGCCAAGAGTATGGGGAATACAGAATAACCATAGATAGTTAGTTAAGCTAAAACATTTATATAACTTAATTTCAATAAACAAATTATTCAAAGGGACAGAAACTAAAATACAGAAATTATGTAAATAAATAACCATAACCACGGTATGGAACGGAACAGAACAGAGGTCAATGGATTTATGACAAACAGAGGACTACAAAGTGGCCAAACAGAGGCCAATGGTTATTTAAGTCCCCCAAGGCATGGGACTCTCGTGGTGGTACTTACAGAAAATAATTGTTTACAAAATCATTATCAAATAATTTCTAAAATTTAAACAAATATATCCATGAGTTTCAATATAAGAAAATGGAGTTCAGAAAATAATTAAGTAATTGAAATATAATATAAGTTATAAAATAACTTGTATAAAATAAATTATGGTAATTCAAAACATACGTAAGATATATTATAGTGACTCAAGGTATACTCATCTTAATATTGATCCTTTACGTTATCGAAATTCCCCTTTTTTGACTAGCTTACTCGAAGCACCCTTCTTCTATTCCTTACTTTTGTTTCTTAACTTCCGATGGTTAGACTATGCTTTATGCTCCTATTTATACTAGTGTTGCTACTATAAACTTCTGCCATGTTTCCTAGGTCTATTGTCCTAGGAGCTAAACCTCCTAAGCCTTATCTCCAAGCAACTTAACTTCCAAGTATGCAGGAGATTAGTCTAAAGTTTATGCCTATTTACATCTTGGCCCAGAGTTCATGCCTATTTGCACCTTAGCCCAAACAGCCAAAATCATGGCACTTTTTTATTTTTATTTTTATATATATATAATTTCTGTTGAGCTTATCTACAACTTTACTTAATTCTATACTTATCATAATTAGTATAATAATTGCGCAATAACCCCTAGTTTTAAATTAAAATACATGCTTATCATATACATTTATAAGATTCAATATTTTATTTTACTTTTGCTCTTATTATATTAATTCAACGTTTGGGGTGTCACAGAACTAATCATGGTTAGCTCTCAAAAACAAAACAAAAACAAAAAACAAAACAAAGGATCATCTTCCTCTCTAGCATCTAGTCAAAAAGCTATGGAAAGTGATGTTGCATGAGAAGCTCAAATTCCCATCCCAGTTGCACTACCTCGAAACAGACCCGCACTACCCGTACTGTGTAAAGAGGAACGGACTGTCGGTATCCCCAGAATGCTCGATTGACAATCCACCCGGGTGTCTCGATATATGTTAAGTCATTGGTAAAATCAACATTTTGGATATTAATAATGTCAACAGGGTTGGGGATGTTGGTGAATATGTAGTTTTTGGGGTAAACATTTCCCTTCCTCTCAACAAAATCTGTGGGCAAAGGGCTGACTATATAGTGAGGGTGGTCAAATCCTAGGGTAAGGTTGATTACGCGGGTAGGTCCGAGATATCCTCCGCGCGTGTAGGCACGACTCTGCCTCCATAATAAGTATGCTACATCATCAGGATCGACATGTACATATATTGGCCGACCCATCAATTAGGCAAGGCTTAGATGTAGTCACTTGATTATGTCTTCAGAGTCTCCCCATGCTTCTGGTGAGGCAGGGGCAGGGTGCATTCCTAAGATCCCCTCCAAACTCATAGCCTTGAGCTCATTCTAGAATGCCTCATCAAGAATAAACTCAGACATCCTTACATCACCAGAATTAGTCATGGTACAAACGTAAGATTCTACCGAGAAGGACTAGCGTCGCATGTGAAAACAATTTAGTTCCTTTTTTATTATTATTATTATTATTATTATATTATTATTATTATTATATTTTTTATTTATTTTTTGGGTTGAAACTATTGCTCTAATACCACATTTGTCACGATCCAATCCCAGAGGCTTATGGCTAGAATTGCAACTTACTAATTAATTCTAATCTTAACAATAAAATGGCACATGCGGAGGCAGAATGGAGGTAAGAAAAATAATTAAATAGAAAATTTACTTCATTAATTATCTTATTATTTTGATAAAAGAAAAATACATCTGTAGGGCTTGTATAATTTTATTATTCGGTGACAGACTATTATGTAAAAAAGTGAAAGAAAGAAAAAAAAGTGTAACATATCGGCATCAAATCCCGTGCTGGTCCCACTACGTGAGGTTACAATCCATCCTTACATCTCATCTCCTGAAAAAGGTAACAGTTATAAGCACACAACAGAGTGAGAGATATTATACCAAGAGTATAGGGACACAAAATAACCATGGATAGTTATTTAAGCCAAAACATTATACATAACTTACTTTGAATAACAAATTATTTAAATGGCAGAAACTGAAATGTAAAAACTACGTAAATAAATAACCATAACCACGGTACAGAATAGAACAGAGGTCACTAGAGTGACAGTCAGAATAGAGGCCAATGGATCCATGATAAACAGAGGGCCACGAGGTGACCAATCCGAAGCCAATGACTTATTTAAGTCCCCCAAGGCGTGAGACTCCCGTGGTGGTACTTACAGAAAATAATTGTTTACAAAATCATTGTCAAATAATTATTAAAATTTAAACAAACATATCCATGGGTTTCAATTTAAGCAAATAGAGTTCTGAAATAATCAATGTAATCGAAATATTAATACATTTTATAAAATACAAATTGCGTAAAATAAGTTATGGTAACTGAAAATTGCGTAAAATATATTATGGTGACTCAAAGTATAATATATTTATCTTTATATTAATCCCTTACTGTTACTTCTCCGTTCACCGAAATTCCTCATTTTTACTGACCGACCACACCTCCCTTACTCCTCACTTCTACTTGAAGCCGCTTTCTATAGGTGCTTCTCAGCCCCTTTCTCTCTAATCTAATACATTTTCCTTCCCTCTAAGGAACCACGTGGCATCACCACGTGGCCTTTCTTTTGGCATGCTTATCCTGTATTTTTTTTTTTTTTTTGAGCTCATCCACTCCACACTGAGGTTTATATACAATAATCCTGCTTAATTTTACATTAACCATAATTAATAGAATAATTGTACAATGACTCTTAATGTAAATTAAATTACACTTTATCGCATATCATCATAAAATTAATTATTTTATTTTACTATTGCTACCACTATTATTATTCTTATTATTGTTATTATTATCGTGATTGGTTGTAGTATTAATTAAATATTTAGGGTGTCACAACATATAAGGCAGTTTATCACAATTGACAGAAAATATTTTACGGTGTAAACAATTCAAATTCTTGAAGAGTTAGATTATACCCATAGTAATTTTTAATCTATCGCTGTCGATTTGTGAACATTCCATCTTTGGCTCTATCGATTGACATAACAAAGAGCCACGTCCCTTATATTTAAAATAAAACAAGTCTCTGTTAGCCAAATTTTGGCTAATTAAAGAGAATTTACTACATATAGCATTTTTTTAACCATTGTTGTTTTTTAAACCATGTTATGAAAATTAATTTTTGGTGTAATCCACAAATCCAGAGTGAATGTTGGATCCCAAAACTCACATAATTGAATGTTATGAAAAATTTATAAATTTTGACATTTTGAACAATGTCAAAAAATTCACATTTAATAAACGCGGGTTCATAATTTTCTGCCATTTTTAGCTTAAAATCATGCCCTCCGTGTTCAGAATTTTCAACCATCTTTGGCTTAAAATCATGCCCCCTAAGTGATTTTTCACCATCATTTTGTGATATTTTTTAATATTTTTTGAGAGAATGGATTGTTATTCTTTTTAGCCATTAATCGTTTGTCACTTTTTGCCACATTTGGCAAACACATTATGCCCCCAAATGAATCTTTATCATCAAAATTCTCAATATTTCTTGAGAGAAGGGGTTGTTTTTTAATGTTAGTTATTAACGGCCAATGAAAATTCTTCAAATTGATATTATCTTCATGACTTGGTGTGCTAACCCTTCGAGCCACATACCTTGACTCTTCATGAATGATTGGCTCTTCAAAAATATGTGTATTAACCATATGAGCCACATTATTTTCATATCTTAATTTTTCATTGGCCATTATGCCTTCTAATTTTTGCTTCTCCAACATAAACTTCTTCATCAATTAGAAAAATTTGGCCTTTTAAGTCGATGAATTTTTTTATCACAGTAATTTAAATCTCTTTGCATCAAATAATACAGAGATGATGAAATTATTTGAAATCTTTGCCTATAAAAGAATTAATTTCTTCTCTTAGGGCTAAAATTTCACTCTCGCACCAATAAATTTCATCCTCATAACACCAAATCATTCTTTTCACATCATTTGTCATGCCATTATGTTGGCAACAAACGATAGAACTGCCACCATAACACTGACAATTTCCAGAATATGATGCATTCCACTGATAATCTGTATCTATGAGAACACTGCCACTCCATTGGTGATTTGCATCCATGGGTTCTCAAGATGTAAACATGCCACTCGAGGGCATGATTTCATACGCGTTAGTTTACTTCTTCATTGCCATTACTCTAAGTTAGAATGGTCCTATTGGACGTGCCAATTTATGTTAGCAAAAATTCGGTTTAGGCCAATCGACAATGATTTCAACAGACTTAAACAGTTTTAAATAAACACAAAAAATCAGACTTTGTGGTTGAGTCCTATGCTTTAAATAGATTAAGGATTTCCCTAGAAGTAATTAAGTAAAGAAGAAATTGAACAGAACAAAATATGTATTAATTTGAATAAATTGTCACTTGTCACTAGTTATAAGAACTTAAATAAGAACAAAAAATTAAGAAATACATCAATCGACGAAAAGAAGAGAAGTGGGGGTTGGAAAAAGCTGGTTGCATTTGGTAGAGTTTTGTAAATATGATTTGAGAGTATGAGTTGTATTTTGAGTTTGTGAGTTTTAGAATTATGATTTGAGTGTGGAAAATTTGTTTGATAAAGAGTTTGGAAAAGTGTTTTGAATTGAGTGGGAAATTTTTGATGTGACATATGATGTTTAATACAAAAACTTACAACTCATAACCAAACATACAACTCAAAATTCTATTAAAACACATAAAAAATTTAAAAATTCAGAAAATATTTTTTTTGAATATGTAAAATTTACATATGTAAAAAAAAAAAGAAAAAAAAATTGCACTGTTCCGGTCAACCGGTGGGACGATCGGTTAGGCGAAATTTGAAAAAAAAATTTCCGAAAACCGCGCCTGAGACAGAGTTTTTGTACAGAGTTTTGGAAACATCACTTGAGAACTCTAACCAAACACCATACTTGAATTAAGGTGTGGAATCATGATTTGAAATCACAACCAAACAGAGCCGCTATCTCTCTAATCTACTCCTAAAATGGCTGATTTAGAACTACTCTTAAATAACTCTTCACGAGTGTGATTGATGGTTGTTTATGATCCATTCCTTTTTGTTATCTCTCTTGGCCTATTTATAGGCTTAGCCATATGAGAGAAAGAAATAATCTAAACCCACGATTTCCTTAACAATTCAATGATTTGCTCAACATTTTTCATATCTCATGTTTGATAGGAACCACTCTGCAAATTTAGTGTTTGATTTGATCTTGGCTCTTTGATTTTAGCAACTAACTTTTAAATTGCTACACTGTCTAATTTTCTGACCCTCCATTTAACATGTCATATGCTACGTCCTTAACACACCTGTCATGCTATGTTAGCATGCCTGTCGAAAGAAATAATAATAATAAAACAAATGTGGTCAAGATTATTTCTTAAAAAGTTATGATTTCAATCGATAGACCATAATAGAACTTAGCCATAATTAATAGATCACAATCGTTAAAAATAAGATGCGGTGTAAACAGGAAAATAAGGCAATTTATTGAGACATGGGTTTGAATGTGCATCAACTGAATCAAATTGTTCCGGGTCATTTCTACGTGTGGCTTGTTTGAAATCTTCTTTCTTGCAATTCCAACAGTACTTGTGGGATGTTTTGTTATACAGTTCATGCACTATTGTTTAAGAGGCTAGGCTTTTTCATTATGCACTTTTGTTTGGGATGTTTGTAGTTTTTTGTTGTCGCAATTCTAACTTAATTGAATTATGTCTTAAAAAAAAAAAAAGGAAAAAACGAAAAGGTACATTAAAAAAATCCATTATTGGGTCCATTCTGGTCTGTCCACAAAAAATAACCCCAAAAGAAAAACAAATCTGCAGAAAGCCCTAAACATAATGAATAGAATAAAAGAATTTCAGGTTAACTAGGCCAAATAAGTCCACACATAATAGTTAGAAACTCACCCAGCCTAGTTACCGAAGAAAAAAAATCTAATTATAGCATTCTCAGGTTACAGCTTCGATGGAATGGGAGTCTTTGCGTGTGCTTGACTTGAACCCTTGACCTCCAAGTAAGGTGTAAGAGTTCTCCTTTGTTTCATACCCAAAAAGAAAATAGAAAAAATGCAACTCAAAATCTAATTGATGAGGAAATTGAAGCATATAGGTCTTATATAAAGTGTTACAATGACACAGCATATGATGGTAGCTCACATAAGACTATCATTTCCCTTCGCAAACACGGCCTAAGTGTCTAATTGTGGTGTCACATATCATACTACGGTTTTTTTTATTTTTATTTTTTATTTTTTAAAACAAGTATTTTTCTTTCCAAGAATAGTGAATTTAACATTCTGCTACTTATAACCATCTCCACCGCTTCACCAATTTAAATTTTTTAATTTGATTCTAAATTTGAGTTGATATGAACTATTCCAATCCTTTTATCAAAATCTTTTCAAAAATTCTCCTCTTATCTCAAATTTCCTTTTTTTTTTATATCAAATTTGATAATAATTTATTTATTTATTTAGTCTCCTTTTTAATTTTTCATTCTTCTCAATTTGATGAAAAATATAATAACTGTACGAGCACGAAATATTCTTCTTGTATAATCCTGTTGATCAAGTCTGCGCTCCTCCGTACGTCATCGCTTTACTCCCTGAAAACACAAACGTGAGCTAGTCGGCGGGTGTGTGCCGGATACCTCTCCGATGCCTAAGTCAGCAAAATAGACAAATAGACAAAAGCTCTGTGTATTCGGGAATCAAAGTTGTGTTACCTCTCCCATAGGTTATGTTGTGAGCTTTTATAGGTTCCGCGTGGCACAATCCTAGTAGGACTCTTATTCTTCCGCGTAGAGTCCTCTTAGGAGTCACACCCCTGAAAGATAATGCTTATCCTTCAACACCCCCCTCACTGCTTAAACCAAGTGAGATGGTTTTACTTCGGTAGTATGACAAAACGACCGAGATAAAATAGCCATACTAAACTGGCTGAAATGACCGAGCTCTAGCTAGCTCGGTTCTCTCCTCTGTTACTCGTACTTCGGTTTCACCTATTGAGACCGTGCTATCCATAGCGTGCCTAGACCGAGCTATTCAACAGCAAGGTCCTGAGAAAAGGCCCAAAATACCTCGGCTCAATATGGTTTGACCGAACTAACTGTCGTTGCTCTGACCATGCCGACCGAGCTAACTACAAAGCTCTTTCGTACCGAGCTAACTTCAAGGACCTTTTACTCAGTTCTTACTGTGGCCCACAGAATGGCCCATTACCCAGCTCGGCCTAATTTACATATAAATTACCCTCTCAATTGCCCCTTAATTCCATCTGCACAGCATGATAGGGATTATCTTTTACCAGCCGAGCTAAAAACTTTAGCTTTTCAACCGAACTAAATCCACACCGGGCTACCCACCTGTCCGGTCAAAAACGTCTCTTCAGTCGCTGTAACTGAATCGCTTCTCATTCTAAGAACACGTGGCACACTCTCATTGGCCCAATGCAGCTGTCATGCCGTCTTTGTACTTCGCGTATTTTGAACAGTCCTGCCTTTTTTCCTTCTCTTTTCACAAAACGAACCCTAAAGCTTTGAATCCATCATTTCACTATTCACTTTCTCTCTCTCTTGCTTGAGCCTCCATTTCTGCAACCAATTTTTTGCAATTCGCGTTTGTTGTTGCCACTGCTTCCATCTCCAGTTCCTTCATCTTCATACTTATAAGTAACTTAATCCTCTTTCCTTTTTGTTGATTTTGCATCTGTTTTGTAATACACAACATGCGTTTTTGTATGATTTTCAAAACACTTATTCCCCTTTTGCTTCCATTTTTCTGAAAAAACCTCTGTAACATAACCACTGTCTATATGAATAACCTGGGAAATGGTAGTTTTGATCCAAAATCACACTCCAACCGAACTAGGATACTGTTTGTATTAGGTACGACCATGGCCGAACTAAATATCCGAACTTAAAACTTCATACCCTACTCATAGTGTTAATAGGCCCTGCCTCTTAGCTGGGCTATCGAACTACATTAAGTTTGCGCAATACCGCGCTAGAGAGCCCTAACCACTGATCGAGCTAAAACTTGGAGCTAAACCAGCTCCCTTAGTTAAGACCGAACTAGGAATGCTGCCCCAAAAGTTCAACCGGGCTAAAGGCCCTTGCTTAAACCGAGCTAAGAATGGATAATGCCCACGTAGCCGAGCTAGGACTTCATTTATCTTGCCTTTGTTTCTTTTAGCACGGTCCAACGATCTGTGCTTAATACTTTTCTTTTTTCACTTTGCAGACTTAGGTTGCCAGGCACTCCCTGAACGCTCAACCGAGCTACTTAGCGTCATTTCATGACTGAGCTAATACTCATCTAATTTATTCATAACTTAAGACCTCATGGGTAAATATAGGTTTTTGGTAAACACACCAGGTGCTATGGCCGAGTTCCGAAGGGACTACCATATCCCTGATGATGTCCATCTTACCTTGGCCGAACTAGATACCATACCCTGGGGAAACCCTGGCTTTGTTTCCTTTACTCTTCTTTCCATTGTAGAAACCGAACTAAGATTTCCTGTACAGCCTCTTCTTTGCGAGTTCCTTAGACAAACCAACCTCTGCCCTACCCAACTTTCCACAAATTCATACCGTATAATAAATGGCATCGCCGAGCTAAACCGCTGGGCTGGCCTTAACCTCGGTTTAGCCGAGCTCTCCCACCAATATTCCATAGGGTCAAATGAAGATGGCTGGGTTTACTATTTAAGAATAAGGCGTCGGCGTGAAAAGATAATAAAAAATACCCCAGATAAGGATGTAAACGACGATGATTTTTTTTGGGTTTCTGGGCATTTTAAAGACCATGAGGCCCAAATCCCAGGCGACCGAATAAACTGGAACAAAGGAGTCGCCGGTATAATTACCTCGGCTCAAATTCACATTTTTCTTTACTTCGGTTTTCACATCTTGAATCATACTAACTGTTGTCTCTTTTACTTCATGTAGATTTGAACTTTCTGAAGTCCCAGTACAACTACCCCAACTTAAACACGCTTCGCGCCGCACTGTGATATCCCAATAGAAGTTGGGCCGAGCTATTGAATTTTGAACCGACGTATAGATACAGCAGCAGACGAAAGACCAGGGTAACTGACTTTTTGTTGGAAGCCTCTCCTGAACCGGATCCAACCTTGCCTCAAATCAACTTGATCCCACTAACTGCTGAACAAGAAATGGCCAAGAAAAGAGCCGTAAGAGCCCTTCTGACTGAGACAAACCAGCCCGAGGTACCACCAGCCGGTCAAACACAGGAGACCGTGGTAGCCCTACCATCCCATCAGCCTTTATCATCTCGGGCAAGCAAGCGTGCTTGGACTTCCACAACCGAGCCACGCCTTGTCGACGAGGATGAAACCATGGTTCCTCAAACCACTCCACCAAGCCCTCCACCTGAGCGCTCTGACCGAGCTAGCTCTCCAAAGTGGGCACCAAAGATCACGTTTCAGAACCGTGCTATCAAGGATTCTGACTCTGTGGTCGCAGAAAAAGACCATTTCTTGGCGTTCAACCTCGCCAAAAGCGTTTGCCTTCCAGTTGACATGGAGCACCACAACCATCTAACCGAGCTGAAGGCCATTCGCTCAGCCACAAAATCAATGGTGCTGGTAAGTTACCCCCTTGCTTGTCTTTCTAATTTGAACAACTTTCCGCTCGGTTTCTCTTAAAAGTTTCTTACCATCCTTTTGCAGGCCATGCAAAAAAACCACATCGCTCACAAGCGAGTGCTGGAACTGCGCAAAATCACAAGGCAGGCCATGGCAGAAGCTAATGCCAAAACCATCGAGCTGGAAGAGTCAAAGAAGCAAATAGCCGAGCTACAAACCGAGATGGCACGTCTGACCGGTCTTGTCAGTTCGGCTGAGGCAGATAAGAAAAAGGCCGCGGTCGTGGTAAAAGATAAGTACCTGCGCGAGCTGGCCAAGCTTGAGGGCAAGAAGAACGCTGAAATTGCCAAGCTGGAGAAGAAAGTAGAGGACGCAGAGGACCGGAGTTACAAGGAGGGGGAGGCCATTTATATCAAGCAATGCGAAGCTGCGAAAGATCTCTTCTTCAAACACGGATGGAAGGCGGCTGTGGCGCAGCTCGGTCATGGTCCAGAGACCGAGGTCTTCAACCCTCCCCCGTATTTCATACCGAGTTATATGGCGGAGTACGCTGCTGCCATTCAGCAAAAATTTCTGCAAGAGGGAGAGGACGAGGATTCTGCTCCAGAAGACAACACCCAGCCCGGTCGCCAGTCTATCTCCTCAACTCCAGTGGTCTCCATCCCTCTTTTGCCTGCTGTGTTTGATGCGGTGCCTTCGTCCGAGTTCAACCAAGGGGGGCTAGGCACAACCGAGCTACCTCTAGGTAAAGACCGGGTTGTTCTGGATGCCGATTTAGATGACCTCTTTGCTTGATTATGTACTTTTCTTTTCTTTAGGTGCTAACTTTTAGGAGTTTTTGTAACCGGGCTATGGCCCCATCTCTTGTACTTTGACTTTGCATTATCAATGAAATCATCTTTTGTTTTCCTTAACTGTCTGTTCGGTTTACTTTTATGCTTGTATTTACTTTCCCAATATAATCTGAATGAAGTAAATTCTCTGGCCAAGATATTTATCCCGGTCTTAACTTTGGAATCTAACTGGCCATACCTGCCAACCTCTTCAACCTAGATCCTTATCTCGGCTGAAGAACAATAAGTGTTGGTTTTTCCAGCCAACCTCTTCAGCCTAGATTCTAATCTTAGCTGGAGAGAGCCTAAAGTTAGTTTTTCCTGCCAACCCTGAGTGAAGTGTTTGGTTATTCCTGCCAAACGTCCTGCAGCCTGGATCCTTATCCTGGGCTTAGGAGGGGTGTTGGTTATTTCAGCCAACCTCTAAGTTGGTTTTCCTGCCAACCTAGGGTAAAGTGTTTGGTTATTCCTGCCAAACGTCCTGCAGCTAGATCCTTATCCTGGGCTAGGGAGGGGTGTTGGTTATTCCAGCCAACTTCTAAGTTGGTTATTCCTGCCAACCTAGAGTAAAGTGTTTGGTTATTCCTACCAAACGTCCTGCAGCCTGGATCCTTATCCTGGGCTTAGGAGGGGTGTTGGTTATTTTAGCCAACTTCTAAGTTGGTTATTTCGGCCAACTCTGCTTTTGTTGCCCCTAGCTCACTAAAACAACTTTTACAAAATAACACAATTATGCTGAAAAGAAAACTACTTGTTTTTTGAGAAAAAAAAAATTACAAGTACTTTAAAGAAAAACTAAAAAATAAAAGTTTGAGATTGGTAGTGTTCCATGGCCTGGGAATGGCTTTGCTGTCCTCGTCTTCCAAGTGGTATGCCCTTTTTCCTGCTAATCCAACCACTTTGTAAGGTCCTTCCCAATTGGGCCCTAACTTGCCGTCTCCGGGTACTAGGGTGTTTCCCATTACTTTGCGTAGTACCCAATCTCCAACCTTGAATTGCCTTGGATGTACTGTCTTGTTGTATTTTCTGGATAACTCCTGTTGGCATGAGGCGATGTGAACCAGTGCTCTTTCTCTTCTTTCTTCTGCAAGGTCGAGCTCCAATGCGATGGCTTCTCCATTTAAGTCTGGATCAAAATTTTCGCTTCTAATGGTGGGGAGGCCAACTTCCAGTGGGATTACTACTTCCATGCCATAGGCTAAAGAAAAAGGTGTTTCTCCAATTGATCGCCGAGGTGTGGTACGGTAAGCCCATAAAACATGAGGAAGCTCATCTTTTCCTTTTGCTTTCTCTAATCTTTTCTTCAATCCATCCAAGACGACTTTGTTGGATGCTTCTGCCTGACCATTTGCTTGGGGGTATGCCCGTGTAGAATTGTAGAATTCTATCTTGTATTCCTCACAAAAGCCTCTAAAAATTTTGCCGTCGAACTGAGTGCCGTTGTCTGATATTAGAGCCTTGGGTATGCCAAACCGAGTGATGATATTCTGCTAGACGAACTTCTTCACATCTTTCTCTTTTATTGAAGTGAGTGCTTCCGCCTCCACCCACTTTGTGAAGTAGTCTGTTGCTGCAAGAAAGAACTTCCTGTTGCCGGGTGCTGTTGGAAGTGGTCCTACTATGTCCAAGCCCCACATTGCGAAGGGCCATGGGCTAGTTAATGGTAGTAGTTCTCTAGCTGGCTGATGTAATTGGTGTGCGAACTTCTAACATTTCTCACACTTCTTGACATACTTCTCTGAATCTACTTGCATGTAAGGCCACCAATATCCTTGTGAAATTGCTCTGTAGGCTAAAGATCTTCCTCCTTGGTGGCTGCCGCATACGCCTTCGTAAATCTCGAACAGGAATGCTTCGACCTTGCTGGGATGGACATACTTCAGGTAAGGTCCTGTGAAGGATTTCTTGTACAAGGCCATTAATGGAGAGAGCCAAAATCACTGTGACTTTGCTCTTATTTTGTTGGCCTCCTTTTTCTCTTCGGGCAAAATGCCGTCTTTTAGGAACACTATAATGGGATCCATCCATGAAGGGCCTAGTTCGACACAACATATCTCTGCTGCTTCAGCTTCTTCAATGCTTGGTCTTGGTAGGAAGTTGATCAGTAATGGATGCGGGATGGATGTGTCTGCCATCGAGGCAAAGCCCGTTAGTTCATCCGCTCTGTTGTTTTCTTCCCGGCCAATCTACTTTATCCGCACTACTTTGAACTTCATGATCTCTTTTCTGACTAACACTTGGTACTTAGCCATCCTTTCATCCTTTGCCTCGTAGTCGCCTGAAATTTGGTTTACCACCAGCTGTGAGTCACTGTAGACCATTAGCTCGGTGGCCTTCATGTAGTGTGCTGATTTTAATCCTGCCAGAAGCGCTTCATACTCTGCTTCGTTATTTGATGCTGGGAAACCAAGGTTGACTGCTTGTTCCATTACTAGGCCATCTGGTGAGATGAGGACTATGCCAAGTCCTGCTCCGTGCCTGTTGGACGTTCCGTCCATGAAGAGCTTCCACATCTCTCCAACGAACAGCTTCCAGCAAGTGGAGGGAACGGATGATGCCTTAGGGTCATGAGTGTTATTGGTATTCTCTTCAAAGTCCACACTTACTGTTTGCCCCTCATTATCTGATTGTATCAAGTCTTTACTTGTTGGTGAGTCTTTGCTTGGTGTAGCATGGTTTGCTTCTTCCACCCTTTGCTTACTCTGGTCTGTCCTGGGATGTGACTGGGTATCCTGTATTAGGGGTTGCGCTATTCCGGCGCCACTTTCCATCCCTATATCGGTTGTACCAGTTAAGTCGACTGGGCAGATGTGATGACTTCCTAGTGTGAATTCTGCCATAAAGTCTGCCAAAGCTTGGGCTTTTACCGTGGTTCTGGGTTGAAACTTGATGTCAAACTGTCCCAACTCTACTGCCCATTTCAAGATTCGCCTAGAAAAGTTCGACCTCTCAAACAAAGCTTTTAATGGAAAAGCTGTGAGGACGATTATGGTGTGGGTGTGAAAGTAATGTGACAACTTCCTTGAGGCCATCATCAAGGCTAAGGCCAGTTTTTCCAATGGTAAGTACCTGGTTTCTGCTCCCAGCAATGTCTTGCTGACATAAAAGATGGGCAGATGTTGGATTCCTTCCACTCGGACCAACACTGCGCTAATTGCGTGCTGTGAAACTGCCAGGTACAAAAATAGTTCTTCTCCAGGTATTGGGGTCACTAGCAATGATGGAGAAGACATGTATTCTTTCAAACTTTCTAGGGCGCGGTCGCATTCTTCATCCCACTCAAACTTGGCCTTTAATGCTTGAAAAAATGGTCGACATCTGTCTGACGACTAACTTATGAACCGGCTTAGCGCGGTTGCCATACCGGTGAGATGCTGTACTTCTTTTACTGAATTAGGCCTCTCTAGATCCTGAATTGCTTTGATCTGAGAAGGGTCTGCCTCTATACCTCGGTTGGTCACCAAGAAGCCTAGGAATTTGCCTGATCCTACGCTGAACGCACACTTAGATGCATTAAGGCGCAACTTGTGCTTCTTTAGGATCTGAAACATCTCACCTAGGTCCCTGAGATGGTCATTCTCATCCTTGCTTTTGACTACCATATCATTGATGTAAGCCTCCATTGTTCTGTCTAACATGGTTCGAACATCTTGGTGACCATCCGCTGGAATGTTGCCCCTGCGTTTTTTAGGCCAAAGGGCATGACCTTGTAGCAATACAGTCCTCTTGGCGTTGTAAATGATGTGACCTCCTGGTCTGGTTCATACATAGCGATCTGATGGTAACCTCTGTACGCATCAAGAAAGCTAAGTCGATTGTGTCCTGCCGTTAGGTCTACCAGTTGGTCTATCCGTGGTAGGGGAAAGCTGTCTTTTGGGCACGCCTTGTTGACTGTTTTGTAGTCCACGCAGACACGTCATTTTCCATTCTTCTTTGGCACCACTACTGTATTGGATATCCACTTGGGATAGTGCACTTCTCTGATAGCTCCTGCCTCTAGAAGATTCCCCACTTCTTCCGCTACTATCTCGGCGTGGTGGAGTGCTGATCTGCGCGAGTGGCTGTATAATTGGTCTGGCAGTTGGGTGGACGTTCAATTGGTGATAGATGAAGTTTGGGTCAATGCCAGGCATGTCATACGGTGTCCAGGCAAACACTTCGATGTTAGAGGTCAAGAATTCCATGACCTCTATCTCTCAGTGCTGGACATAGATGAGCCAAGCAAAAAGAACTTTTCCGGGTTCTTTTCATCTATTCTTACCTGTACTAAGTCTTCCACTGCCTTCTGTTCAGCGGCTTTGCCAACATCCGCAAACAATTCATTGCTCTCAGGTTCTTCCACCATCTGAACAAACCCTTTGGCAGCGTGGCTGCCGTTTACGGTGACAAAGCATTGTTTGGACATGGTCTGATCTCCAAAGACCACTTCAATTACTCCGGCTTCGTTAGGGAACCGCATTACTTGATGGTAGGTTGACGCTACCGATCGCATGGCATGCAGCCATGTCCTTCCCAATATTATGTTGTAAGTGGAAGGGACTTTCAATACCCAGAATTCCACTTGTTTTGTCATGCTTCCTGCTCTGACTGGGAGGATTATCTTGCCAACTGGCCACTCTGGCATTGAGTTGAATCCGATCAGGGGAGATACGGCAGGTGCCAAGTCTTTGTCCTTCAATTTCAATTGTTTGAAGGTTTCGTAATACATTATCTCACATGGGCTCCCTTGGTCAATCAAAATTCGCTTGATATCGTAATCCTTGACGCGAAGAGTGACGACTAGTGCATCATTGTGAGGGCAATATATCCTTGCCAAGTCTCTGTTTGAAAAAGACATGACGTTCGTTGCCTCTGTTCTCCCCTTTTTAATGGTAGGTTGTGCACTTAATACCTCCCTTAAGTGCTTAGCCTTCTTAATCATCCCCTGAGCTCACATACTCGCTCAGGTTCGAATACCCATGTATTACGTTATCATGCCTTGAGGTGGGGCGTCGATCGGCATTCCGTCTGGGTGATCGTGGTTCTAGGGGGCTGGCTGTGTCCCTCCTTCTATGTATTGGTCCAAGCGCCCGGCTGCCACTAACTCCTCCAGGTGCTGTCTCAACTGTGTGCAATTTTCAGTGCAGTGTCCTTTTTCCTTATGGAAGGTGCACCGAGAATCTTTCGTCATAGTCGTTTTGCACTTCTCCTAACTTAGCTGGCCATCTGACGAAAGGTTCATCACGTATCTCATTGAGAATCCGATAGATCGGTTTTTCGAACACTGTAGTAATGGCAGTGCGGACTCTCAACCATCTTTTATCTTGGTCCTCACTGTTGTCCCGCCTGCCTCGCCGTTCCTACTTAAACGTTCCACCGCGTTGACTTTTGCCGTAGTCTTTTTATCTAGTACTGCTAATGCACCAGATTTGGCTTTAGCGCGGGCACCATCCTCCTCCACTCGAATATGTTGGTGCACTCTCTCCATTAAGGCCTCCATCGTGAGGGGTGGCGTCATGGTGATTGAGTCCCTCAATCTGTTTCCGACTGGAAGACCTCTTTGTGTGCTGCGTGATGGCGAGATTTGTGGGGCAATCTCCTATCTGGTTGAAGGTCTCCCAATAACGACTGTTGTAAGATCTCAACGTCTCCTTGTCGCCCATGTCCATGGAGAGTAGCTGATCGATCTCACCGGTGTCTTGGTGTTTGTTCT
>JAPPVO010000570.1:0-20694 GCA_030407325.1 Camellia japonica | reverse complement strand
TGCACTGTTTTGTGCAGTTTACACTCGCGTTATTTTGCGTGTCGTCCTGTTTTCTCGCATCGTGCTGTTTTTGGTGCAGTTTATCACTTCGCGCTATTTTTGCGCATCGCAACTGTTTGTGCAGTTTACACTCGCGTTATTTTGCGCGTCGTCCTAATTTCTGCATCGCACTGTTTTGGTGCAGTTTATCACTCGCGCTATTTTGCGCATCGCACTGTTTTGTGCAGTTTACACTCGCGTTACTTTTGCGCGTCGTCCTAATTTGTGCATCGCGCCCTTTTGTGCATTTACACTCGCACTATTTTGCGTATCGCAACTGTTTCATTTACAACTCGCGTTATATTGCGCGTCGCGCTTTTTGTGCAGTTTATCACTTGCGCATTTGTGCATCGCCCTGTTTTGTGCATTTATCCCTTCGCGCTATTTCACGCATCACAACTGTTTTGTGCATTTACACTCGCGTTATTTGTGCGTTGTCCTATTTTGCGCATCGCACTGTTTTGCAGTTAACTCAGCTATCTTTGTGCATCGCACGGTTTTGTGCAGTTTACACTCGCGTTATTCGGCGTGTCGTCCATTTTTCCGCATCGCGCTGTTCTGTGCAGTTTATTCACTCGCGCCATTGTTGCGCACTCGCACTGTTTGGGCAGTTTATTCCTCGCGCTATTTTCGCATCGCACTATTTTGTGCAGTTTAATCAACTCGCGCTAATTTTGCGCATCGCACTGTTTTGTGCAGTTTTAACACTCGCATTATTTTTTGCGTCGTCCTATTTTGCGCATCGCACTGTTATCTGCAATTTATCACTCGTGCTATTTTGCGCATCGCACTGTTTTATGCAGTTTACACTCACGTTATTTTGAGCGTCGTCCTATTTTGCGCATTGCACAGTTTTGGTGCAGTTTATCACTCGCGCTATTTTGCGCATTATGACTGTTTTGTGCAGTTTACACCCTCGTGTTATTTTGCGCGTCGTCCTGTTTTGCGCATCGCGCTGTTTTGTGCAGTTTATCACTCGCGCTGTTTTGCGCATCGCACTGTTTGTGCAGTTATCAACTCGCGCTATTTTGCGCATCGCACTGTTTGGTGCAGTTTACACTCGCGTTATTTTGCGCGTCGTCCTGTTTTGGCGCATCGCGCTGTTTTGTGGCAGTTTATCACTTCGTGCTGTTTTGCGCATCGCACTGTTTGTGAGTTTTATCACTCCCGCTGTTTTGCGCATCGCACTGTTTGTGCAGTTTATCACTCACGCTCTTTGGCGGCATCGCACTGTTTGTGCAGTTTACACTCGCGTTATTTTGCGCGTCGTCCTATTTTGCGCATCGCACTGTTTTGTGCAGTTTATCACTCGCGCTATTTTGCAACATCGCACTGTTTTGTGCAGTTTACACTCGCGTTATTTTGCGCGTCGTCCTATATTGCGCATCGCACTGTTTTGTGAAGTTTATCACTCACGCTATTTTGCCATCGCACTGTTTTGTGCAGTTTACACTCCGTTATTTTGCGCGTCTTCTGTTTTAACGCATCGCGCTGTTTTGTGTAGTTTTATCACTTCGCGCCATTTTGCGCATCCGCACTGTTTGTCCAGTTTATCACTCGCGCTATTTTGCGCATCGCACTGTTTTTTGCGGTTTATACTCGCGCTATTTTGCGCATCGCCTGTTTTTGTGCAGTTTACACTCGCCGATATATTCTGCGTCGTCCATTTTGCGCATCGCAACCGTTTTGTGCAATTTATCACTCGCGGTAATGTTGCGCATCGCACTTTTTGCAGTTTACACTCGCGTTATACTGCACAACGCGTTGTTTTGTGCAGTTTATCACTCGTGCTATTTTGCGCATCGCACTGTTTTGTGCAGTTTACACTCGCATTATTTGCGCGTCGTCTATTTTGCGCATCGCACTGTTTTGTGCAGTTTATCACTCGCGCTATTCGCATTGCACTGTTTTGTGCAGTTTACACTCGCGTTATTTTGCGTGTCGTCCTGTTTTTCGCATTCGCGCTGTTTTGTGCAGTTTATCACTCGCTATTTTTGCGCATCGCACTGTTTTGTGCAGTTTATCACTCGTGCTATTTTGCACACCGACTGTTTTTGTGCAGTTTACACTCGCGTTATTTTGCGCGTTGTCCTGTTTTGCGCATTGCGCTGTTTTATGCAGTTTATCACTCGCGCCATTTTGCGCATCGCACTGTTTTGTGCAGTTTACACTCGCGATATATTCTGCGTCGTCCTATTTTGCGCATCGCATCGTTTTGTGCAATTTATCACTCGCGCTATTTTGCGCATCGCACTGTTTTGTGCAGTTTACACTCGCGTTACACTGCACATCGCGCTGTTTTGTGCAGTTTATCACTCGTGCTATTTTACGCATCGCACTGTTTCGTGCAGTTTACACTCGCGATATTTTGCGCGTCGTCCTATTTTGCGCATCGCACTGTTTTGTGCAGTTTATCACTCGCGCTATTTTGTGCATTGCACTGTTTTGTGCAGTTTACACTCGCGCTATTTTGCGTGTCGTCCTGTTTTTCGCATCGCGCTGTTTTGTGCAGTTTATCACTCGCGCTATTTTGCGCATCGCACTGTTTTGTGCAGTTTACACTCGCGTTATTTTGCGCGTCGTCCTAATTTCTGCATCGCACTGTTTTGTGCAGTTTATCACTCGCGCTATTTTGCGCATCGCACTGTTTCGTGCAGTTTACACTCGCGTTATATTGCGCGTCGCGCTATTTTGTGCAGTTTATCACTTGCGCCATTTTGCGCATCGCCCTGTTTTGTGTAGTTTGTCACTCGCGCTATTTTGCGCATCGCACTGTTTTGTGCAGTTTACACTCGCGTTATATTGCGCGTTGTCCTATTTTGCGCATCGCACTGCTTTGTGCAGTTTATCACTACCGCTATTTTGCGCATCGCACTGTTTTGTGCAGTTTACACTCGCGTTATTCGGCGTGTCGTCCTGTTTTCCGCATCGCGCTGTTCTGTGCAATTTATCACTCGCGCCATTTTGCGCCTCGTATTGTTTTGGGCAGTTTATCACTCGCGCTATTTTGCGTATCGCACTGTTTTGTACAGTTTACACTCGCGTTATTTTGCGCGTCGTCCTATTTTGCGCATTGCACTATTTTGTGCAGTTTATCACTCGCGATATTTTGCGCATCGCACTGTTTTGTGCAGTTTACACTCGCGTTATTTTGCGCGTCGTCCTATTTTGCGCATCGCACTATTTTGTGCAGTTTATCACTCGCGATATTTTGCGCATCGCACTGTTTTGTGCAGTTTACACTCGCGTTATATTGCACATCGCGCTGTTTTGTGCAGTTTATCACTCGTGCTATTTTGCGCATCGCACTGTTTTGTGCAGTTTACACTCGCGTTATTTTGCGCGTCGTCCTATTTTGCGCATCGCACTGTTTTGTGCAGTTTATCACTCGCGCTATTTTGCGCATTGCACTATTTTGTGCAGTTTACACTCGCGTTATTTTGCGGGTCGTCCTGTTTTTCGCATCGCGCTGTTTTGTGCAGTTTATCACTCGCGCTATTTTGCGCATCGCACTGTTTTGTGCAGTTTATCACTCGCGCTATTTTGCACACCGCACTGTTTTGTGCAGTTTACACTCGCGTTATTTTCCGCGTTGTCCTGTTTTGCGCATCGCGCTGTTTTGGGCAGTTTGTCACTCGCGCCACTTTGCGCATCGTACTGTTTTGTGCAGTTTATCACTCGCGCTATTTTGCGCATCGCACTGTTTTGTGCAGTTTACACTCGCGTTACTTTGCGCGTCGTCCTAATTTGTGCATCGCGCCCTTTTGTGCAGTTTGTCACTCGCACTATTTTGCGTATCGCACTGTTTTTTGCAGTTTATCACTCGCGCTGTTTTGCGCATCGCACTGTTTTGTGCAGTTTATCACTCGCGCTATTTTGCGCATCGCACTGTTTTGTGCAGTTTACACTCGCGTTATTTTGCGCGTCGTCCTGTTTTGCGCATCGCGCTGTTTTGTGCAGTTTATCACTCGCGCTGTTTTGCGCATCGCACTGTTTTGTGCTGTTTATCACTCACGCTATTTTGCGCATCGCACTGTTTTGTGCAGTTTACACTCGCGTTATTTTGCGCGTCGTCCTATATTGCGCATCGCACTGTTTTGTGAAGTTTATCACTCGCCCTATTTTGCACATCGCACTGTTTTGTGCAGTTTACACTCGCGTTATTTTGCGCGTCTTCCTGTTTTACGCATCGCGCTGTTTTGTGTAGTTTATCACTCGCGCCATTTTGCGCATCGCACTGTTTTGTCCAGTTTATCACTCGCGCTATTTTGCGCATCGCACTGTTTTTTGCGGTTTATCACTCGCGCTATTTTGCACATCGCCCTGTTTTGTGCAGTTTACACTCGCGATATATTCTGCGTCGTCCTATTTTGCGCATCGCACCGTTTTGTGCAATTTATCACTCGCGCTATTTTGCGCATCGCACTATTTTGTGCAGTTTACACTCGCGTTATTTTGCGCGTCGTCCTATTTTGCGCATCGCACTATTTTGTGCAGTTTATCACTCGCGCTATTTTGCGCATCGCACTGTTTTGTGCAGTTTACACTCGCGTTATACTGCACAACGCGTTGTTTTGTGCAGTTTATCACTCGTGCTATTTTGCGCATCGCACTGTTTTGTGCAGTTTACACTCGCATTATTTTGCGCGTCGTCCTATTTTGCGCATCGCACTGTTTTGTGCAGTTTATCACTCGCGCTATTTTGCGCATTGCACTGTTTTGTGCAGTTTACACTCGCGTTATTTTGCGTGTCGTCCTGTTTTTCGCATCGCGCTGTTTTGTGCAGTTTATCACTCGCGCTATTTTGCGCATCGCACTGTTTTGTGCAGTTTATCACTCGTGCTATTTTGCACACCGCACTGTTTTGTGCAGTTTACACTCGCGTTATTTTGCGCGTTGTCCTGTTTTGCGCATCGCGCTGTTTTATGCAGTTTATCACTCGCGCCATTTTGCGCATCGCACTGTTTTGTGCAGTTTATCACTCGCGCTATTTTGCGCATCGCACTGGTTTGTGCAGTTTACACTCGCGTTATTTTGCGCGTTGTCGTAATTTGTGTATCGCACTGTTTTGGGCAGTTTACACTCGCGTTATATTGCGCGTCGCGCTTTTTGTGCAGTTTATTACTTGCGCCATTTTGCACATTGCCCTGTTTTGTGCAGTTTATAACTCGCGACTGTTTTGTGCAGGTCACACTCGCGTTATATTGCACATCGCGCTGTTTTGTGCAGTTTATCACTCGTGCTATTTTGCGCATCGCACTGTTTTGTGCAGTTTACACTCGCGTTATTTTGCGCATCGTCCTATTTTGCGCATCGCACTGTTTTGTGCAATTTATCACTCGCGCTATTCTACGCATTGCACTGTTTTGTGCAGTTTACACTCGCGTTATTTTGCGTGTCGTCCTGTTTTTCGCATCGCGCTGTTTTGTGCAGTTTATCACTCGCGCTATTTTGCGCATCGCACCGTTTTGTGCAGTTTATCACTCGCGCTATTTTGCACACCGCACTGTTTTGTGCAGTTTACACTCGCGTTATTTTGCGCGTTGTCCTGTTTTCCGCATCGCGCTGTTTTGTGCAGTTTATCACTCGCGCCGTTTTGCGCATCGCACTGTTTTGTGCAGTTTATCACTCACGCTATTTTGCGCATCGTACTGTTTTGTGCAGTTTACACTCGCGTTATTTTGCGCGTCGTCCTAATTTGTGCATCGCACTGTTTTGTGCAGTTTATCACTCGCGCTATTTTGCGTATCGCACTGTTTTGTGCAGTTTACACTCGCGTTATATTGCGCGTCGCGCTTTTTGTGCAGTTTATCACTTGCGCCATTTTGCGCATCGCCCTGTTTTGTGCAGTTTATCACTCGCGCTATTTTGCACATCGTACTGTTTTGTGCAGTTTACACTCGCGTTATTTTGTGCATTGTCCTATTTTGCGCATCGCACTGTTTTGTGCAGTTTATCACTCGCGCTATTTTGCGCATCGCACTGTTTTGTGCAGTTTACACTCGCGTTATTCGGCGTGTCGTCCTATTTTCCGCATCGCGCTGTTCTGTGCAGTTTATCACTCGCGCCATTTTGCGCCTCGCACTGTTTTGGGCAGTTTATCCCTCGCGCTATTTTGCGCATCGCACTGTTTTGTGCAATTTATCACTCGCGCTATTTTGCGCATCGCCCTGTTTTGTGCAGTTTACAGTCGCGTTATTTTCCGCGTCGTCCTATTTTGCGCATCGCACTGTTTTCTGCAATTTATCACTCGTGCTATTTTGCGCATCGCACTATTTTATGCCGTTTACACTCGCGTTATTTTGCGCGTCGTCCTATTTTGCGCATGGCACTGTTTTGTGCAGTTTATCACTCGCGCTATTTTGCGCATCGCACTGTTTTGTGGAGTTTACCCTCGCGTTATTCGGCGTGTCGTCCTATTTTCCGCATCGCGCTGTTCTGTGCAGTTTATCACTCGCGCCATTTTGCGCCTCGCACTGTTTTGGGCAGTTTATCCCTCGCGCTATTTTGCGCATCGCACTGTTTTGTGCAGTTTATCACTCGCGCTATTTTGCGCATCGCACTGTTTTGTGCAGTTTACAGTCGCGTTATTTTCCGCGTCGTCCTATTTTGCGCATCGCACTGTTTTCTGCAATTTATCACTCGTGCTATTTTGCGCATCGCACTGTTTCATGCAGTTTACACTCGCGTTATTTTGCGCGTCGTCCTATTTTGTGCATAGCACTGTTTTGTGCAGTTTATCACTCGCGCTATTTTGCGCATCGCACTGTTTTGTGCAGTTTACACTCGCGTTATTTTGCGTTTCGTCCTGTTTTGGGCATCGCGCTGTTTTGTGCGGTTTATCACTCGCGGTGTTTTGCGCATCGCACTATTTTGTGCAGTTTATCACTCACGCTATTTTGCGCATCGCACTGTTTTGTTCAGTTTACACTCGCGTTATTTTGCGTGTCGTCTTATTTTGCGCATCGCACTTTTTGTGCAGTTTATCACTCGCGCTATTTTGCGCATCGCACTGTTTTGTGCAGTTTACACTCGCGTTATTCGGCGTGTCGTCCTATTTTCCGCATCGCGCTGTTCTGTGCAATTTATCACTCGCGCCATTTTGCGCATCGCACTGTTTTGTGCAGTTTATCACTCCCGCTATTTTGCGCATCGTACTGTTTTGTGCAGTTTACACTCGCGTTATTTTGCGCGTCGTCCTAATTTGTGCATCGCACTGTTTTGTGCAGTTTATCACTCGTGCAATTTTGCATATCGCACTGTTTTGTGCAGTTTACACTCGCGTTATATTGCGCGTTGCGCTTTTTGTGCAGTTTATCACTTGAGTCATTTTGCGCATCGCCCTGTTTTGTGCAGTTTATCACTCGCGCTATTTTGCACATCGTACTATTTTGTGCAGCTTACACTCGCGTTATTTTGTGCATTGTCCATTTTGCGCATCGCACTGTTTTGTGCAGTTTATCACTCGCGCTATTTTGCGCATCGCACTTTTGTGCAGTTTACACTCGCGTTATTCGGCGTGTCGTCCTATTTTCCGCATCGCGCTGTTCTGTGCAGTTTATCACTCGCGCCATTTTGCGCCTCGCACTGTTTTGGGCAGTTTATCCCTCGCGCTATTTTGCGCATCGCACTATTTTGTGCAGTTTATCACTCGCGCTATTTTGCGCATCGCACTGTTTTGTGCAGTTTACACTCGCGTTATATTGCGCGTCGCGCTTTTTGTGCAGTTTATCACTTGCGCCATTTTGCGCATCGCCCTGTTTTGTGCAGTTTATCACTCGCGCTATTTTGCACATCGCACTGTTTTGTGCAGTTTACACTCGCGTTATTTTGTGCATTGTCCTATTTTGCGCATCGCACTGTTTTGTGCAGTTTATCACTCGCGCTATTTTGCGCATCGCACTGTTTTGTGCAGTTTACACTCGCGTTATTCGGCGTGTCGTCCTATTTTCCGCATCGCGCTGTTCTGTGCAGTTTATCACTCGCGCCATTTTGCGCCTCGCACTGTTTTGGGCAGTTTATCCCTCGCGCTATTTTGCGCATCGCACTATTTTGTGCAGTTTATCACTCGCGCTATTTTCCGCATCGCACTATTTTGTGCAGTTTACACTCGTGTTATATTGCGCGTCGCGCTTTTTGTGCAGTTTATCACTTGCGCCATTTTGCGCATCGCCCTGTTTTGTGCAGTTTATCACTCGCGCTATTTTGCACATCGCACTGTTTTGTGCAGTTTACACTCGCGTTATTTTGTGCATTGTCCTATTTTGCGCATCGCACTGTTTTGTGCAGTTTATCACTCGCGCTATTTTGCGCATCGCACTGTTTTGTGCAGTTTACACTCACGTTATTCGGCGTGTCGTCCTATTTTCCGCATCGCGCTGTTCTGTGCAGTTTATCACTCGCGCCATTTTGCGCCTCGCACTGCTTTGGGCAGTTTATCCCTCGCGCTATTTTGCCCATCGCACTGTTTGGTGCAATTTATCACTCGCGCTATTTTGCGCATCGCACTGTTTTGTGCAGTTTACAGTCGCGTTATTTTCCGCGTCGTCCTATTTTGCGCATCGCACTGTTTTCTGCAATTTATCACTCGTGCTATTTTGCGCATCGTACTGTTTTATGCCGTTTACACTCGCGTTATTTTGCGCGTCGTCCTATTTTACGCATAGCACTGTTTTGTGCAGTTTATCACTCGCGCTATTTTGCGCATCGCACTGTTTTGTGCAGTTTACACTCGCGTTATTTTGCATTTCGTCCTGTTTTGGGCATCGCGCTGTTTTGTGCAGTTTAGCACTCGCGCTGTTTTGCGCATCGCACTGTTTTGTGCAGTTTATCACTCGCGCTATTTTGCGCATCGCACTGTTTTGTTCAGTTTACACTCGCGTTATTTTGCGTGTCGTCTTATTTTGCGCATCGCACTGTTTTGTGCAGTTTATCACTCGCGCTATTTTGCGCATCGCACTATTTTGTGCAGTTTACACTCGCGTTATTCGGCGTGTCGTCCTATTTTCCGCATCGCGCTGTTCTGTGCAATTTATCACTCGCGCCATTTTGCGCCTCGCACTGTTTTGGGCAGTTTATCCCCCGCGCTATTTTGCGCATCGCACTATTATGTGCAGTTTATCACTCGCGCTATTCTGCGCATCGCACTGTTTTGTGCAGTTTACACTCGCGCTCTTTTCTGCGTCGTCCTATTTTGCGCATCGCACTGTTTTCTGCAATTTATCACTCGTGCTATTTTGCGCATCGCACTGTTTTATGCAGTTTACACTCGCGTTATTTTGCGCGTCGTCCTATTTTGCGCATCGCACTGTTTTGTGCAGTTTATCACTCGCGCTATTTTGCGCATCGCACTGTTTTGTGCAGTTTACACTCGCGTTATTTTGCGCGTCGTTGTTTGCGCATCGCACTGTTTTGTGCAGTTACACTCGCGCTCTTTTCTGCGTCGTCCTATATTGCGCATCGCACTGTTTTCTGCAATTTATCACTCGTGCTATTTTGCGCATCGCACTGTTTTATGCAGTTTACACTCGCGTTATTTTGCGCGTCGTCCTATTTTGCGCATCGCCCTGTTTTGTGCAGTTTATCACTCGCGCTATTTTGCGCATCGCACTATTTTGTGCAGTTTACACTCGCGTTATTTTGCGCGTCGTGCTATTTTGCACATCGCACTGTTTTGTGCAGTTTATCACTCGCGCTATTTTGCGCATCGCACTATTTTGTGCAGTTTACACTCGCGTTATTTTGCGCGTCGTCCTATATTGCGCATCGCACTGTTTTGTGAAGTTTATCACTCGCGCTATTTTGCGCATCGCACTGTTTTGTGCAGTTTACACTCGCGTTATTTTGCGCGTCGTCCTGTTTTACGCATCGCGCTGTTTTGTGTAGTTTATCACTCGCGCCATTTTGCGCATCGCACTGTTTTGTCCAGTTTATCACTCGTGCTATTTTGCGCATCGCACTGTTTTGTGCGGTTTATCACTCGCGCTATTTTGCGCATCGCACTGTTTTGTGCAGTTTACACTCGCGATATATTCTGCGTCGTCCTATTTTGCGCATCGCACCGTTTTGTGCAATTTATCACTCGCGCTATTTTGCGCATCGCACTGTTTTGTGCAGTTTACACTCGCGTTATTTTGCGCGTCGTCCTATTTTGCGCATCGCACTATTTTGTGCAGTTTATCACTCGCGCTATTTTGCGCATCGCACTGTTTTGTGCAGTTTACACTCGCGTTATACTGCACATCGCGCTGTTTTGTGCAGTTTATCACTCGCGCTATTTTGCACGCCGCACTGTTTTGTGCAGTTTACACTCGCGTTATTTTGCGCGTCGTCCTGTTTTGCGCATCGCGCTGTTTTGTGCAGTTTATCACTCGCGCTGTTTTCCGCATCGCACTGTTTTGTGCAGTTTATCACTCGCGCTATTTTGCGCATCGCACTGTTTTGTGCAGTTTACACTCGCATTATTTTGCGCGTCGTGCTATTTTGCGCATCGCACTGTTTTGTGCTGTTTACCCTCGCGTTATTTTGTGCGTCGTCCTATATTGCGCATCGCACTGTTTTGTGAAGTTTATCACTCGCGCTATTTGTGCATCGCACTGTTTTGTGCAGTTTACACTCGCGTTATTTTGCGCGTCGTTCCTATTTTGCGCATCGCACTATTTTGTGCAGTTTATCACTCGCGCATTTTGCGCATCGCACTGTTTTGTGCAGTTTACACTCGCGTTATACTGCACATCGCGCTGTTTTGTGCAGTTTATCACTCGTGCTATTTTGCGCATGGCACTGTTTTGTGCAGTTTATCACTCGCGCTATTTTGCGCATTGCACTGTTTTGTGCAGTTTACACTCGCGTTATTTTGCGTGTCGTCCTGTTTTTCGCATCGCGCTATTTTGTGCAGTTTATCACTCGCGCTATTTTGCGTATCGCACTGTTTTGTGCAGTTTACACTCGCGTTATTTTGCGCGTCGTCCTGTTTTGCGCATCGCGCTGTTTTGTGCAGTTTATCACTCGCGCTGTTTTGCGCATCGCCCTGTTTTGTGCAGTTTATCACTCGCGCTATTTTGCGCATCGCACTATTTTGTGCAGTTTACACTCGCGTTATTTTGCGCGTCGTGCTATTTTGCGCATCGCACTGTTTTGTGCAGTTTATCACTCGCGCTATTTTGCGCATCGCACTATTTTGTGCAGTTTACACTCGCGTTATTTTGCGCGTCATCCTATATTGCGCATCGCACTGTTTTGTGAAGTTTATCACTCGCGCTATTTTGCGCATCGCACTGTTTTGTGCAGTTTACACTCGCGTTATTTTGCGCGTCGTCCTGTTTTACGCATCGCGCTGTTTTGTGTCGTTTATCACTCGCGCCATTTTGCGCATCGCACTGTTTTGTCCAGTTTATCACTCGTGCTATTTTGCGCATCGCACTGTTTTGTGCGGTTTATCACTCGCGCTATTTTGCGCATCGCACTGTTTTGTGCAGTTTACACTCGCAATATATTCTGCGTCGTCCTATTTTGCGCATCGCACCGTTTTGTGCAATTTATCACTCGCGCTATTTTGCGCATCGCACTGTTTTGTGCAGTTTACACTCGCGTTATTTTGCGCGTCGTCCTATTTTGCGCATCGCACACTATTTTGTGCAGTTTATCACTCGCGCTATTTTGCGCATCGCACTGTTTTGTGCAGTTTACACTCGCGTTATACTGCACTCGCGCTGTTTTGTGCAAGTTTATCACTCGTGCTATTTTGCGCATCGCACTGTTTTGTGCAGTTTACACTCGCGTTATTTTGCGCGTCGTCCTATTTTGCGCATCGCACTGTTTTGTGCAGTTTATCACTCGCGCTATTTTGCGCATTGCACTGTTTTGCAGTTTACACTCGCGTTTTTGCGTGTCGTCCTGTTTTTCGCATCGCGCTGTTTTGTGCAGTTTATCACTCGCGCTATTTTGCGCATCGCACTGTTTTGTGCAGTTTATCACTCGCGCTATTTTGCACACCGCACTGTTTTGTGCAGTTTACACTCGCGTTATTTTGCGCGTCGTCCTGTTTTGCGCATCGCGCTGTTTTGTGCAGTTTATCACTCGCGCTGTTTTGCGCATCGCACTGTTTTGTGCAGTTTATCACTCGCGCTATTTTGCGCATCGCACTGTTTTGTGCAGTTTACACTCGCGTTATTTTGCGCGTCGTGCTATTTTGCGCATCGCACTGTTTTGTGCTGTTTATCACTCGCGCTATTTTGCGCATCGCACTGTTTTGTGCAGTTTACCCTCGCGTTATTTTGTGCGTCGTCCTATATTGCGCATCGCACTGTTTTGTGAAGTTTATCACTCGCGCTATTTTGCGCATCGCACTGTTTTGTGCAGTTTACACTCGCGTTATTTTGCGCGTCGTCCTATTTTGCGCGTCGCACTATTTTGTGCAGTTTATCACTCGCGCTATTTTGCGCATCGCATTGTTTTGTGCAGTTTACACTCGCGTTATACTGCACATCGCGCTGTTTTGTGCAGTTTATCACTCGTGCTATTTTGCGCATGGCCCTGTTTTGTGCAGTTTATCACTCGCGCTATTTGCGCATTGCACTGTTTTGTGCAGTTTACACTCGCGTTATTTTGCGTGTCGTCCTGTTTTTCGCATCGCGCTATTTTGTGCATTTATCACTCGCGCTATTTTGCGCATCGCACTGTTTTGTGCAGTTTACACTCGCGTTATTTTGCGCGTCGTCCTGTTTTGGCGCATCGCGCTGTTTTGTCAGTTATCACTCGCGCTGTTTTGCGCATCGCCCTGTTTTGTGCAGTTTATCACTCGCGCTATTTTGCGCATCGCACTGTTTTGTGCAGTTTACACTCGCGTTATTTTGCGCGTCGTGCTATTTTGCGCATCGCACTGTTTTGTGCAGTTTATCACTCGCGCTATTTTGCGCATCGCACTGTTTTGTGCAGTTTACACTCGCGTTATTTTGCGCGTCGTCCTATATTGCGCATCGCACTATTTTGTGAAGTTTATCACTCGCGCTATTTTGCGCATCGCACTGTTTTGTGCAGTTTACACTCGCGTTATTTTGCGCGTCGTCCTGTTTTACGCATCGCGCTATTTTGTGTAGTTTATCACTCGCGCCATTTTGCGCATCGCACAGTTTTGTCCAGTTTATCACTCGTGCTATTTTGCACATCGCACTGTTTTGTGAGGTTTATCACTCGCGCTATTTTGCGCATCGCACTATTTTGTGCAGTTTACACTCGCGATATATTCTGCGTCGTCCTATTTTGCGCATCGCACTGTTTTGTGCAATTTATCACTCGCGCAATTTTGCGCATCGCACTTTTTTGTGCAGTTTACACTCGCATTATTTTGCGCGTCGTCTTATTTTGCGCATCGCACTATTTTGTGCAGTTTATCACTCGCGCTATTTTGCGCATCGCACTGTTTTGTGCAGTTTACACTCGCGTTATACTGCACATCGCGCTGTTTTGTGCAGTTTATCACTCGTGCTATTTTGCGCATCGCACTGTTTCGTGCAGTTTACACTCGCGTTATTTTGCGCGTCGTCCTATTTTGCGCATCGCACTGTTTTGTGCATTTTATCACTCGCGCTATTTTGCGCATTGCACTGTTTTGTGCAGTTTACACTCGCGTTATTTTGCGCGTCGTCCTGTTTTTCGCATCGCGCTGTTTTGTGCAGTTTATCACTCGCGCTATTTTGCGCATCGCACTGTTTTGTGCAGTTTATCACTCGCGCTATTTTGCACACCGCACTGTTTTGTGCAGTTTACACTCGCGTTATTTTGCGCGTCGTCCTGTTTTGCGCATCGCGCTGTTTTGTGCAGTTTATCACTCGCTCTGTTTTGCGCATCGCACTGTTTTGTGCAGTTTATCACTCGCGCTATTTTGCGCATCGCACTGTTTTGTGCAGTTTACACTCACGTTATTTTGCGCGTCGTGCTATTTTGCGCATCGCACTGTTTTGTGCTGTTTATCACTCGCGCTATTTTACGCATCGCACTGTTTTGTGCAGTTTACCCTCGCGTTATTTTGTGCGTCGTCCTATATTGCGCATTGCACTGTTTTGTGAAGTTTATCACTCGCGCTATTTTGCGCATCGCACTGTTTTGTGCAGTTTACAATCGCGTTGTTTTGCGCGTCGTCCTATTTTGCGCATCGCACTATTTTGTGCAGTTTATCACTCGCGCCATTTTGCGCATCGCACTGTTTTGTGCAGTTTACACTCGCGTTATACTGCACATCGCGCTGTTTTGTGCAGTTTATCACTCGTGCTATTTTGCGCATCGCACTGTTTTGTGCAGTTTATCACTCGCGCTATTTTGCGCATTGCACTGTTTTGTGCAGTTTACACTCGCGTTATTTTGCGTGTCGTCCTATTTTTCGCATCGCGCTATTTTGTGCAATTTATCACTCGCGCTATTTTGCGCATCGCACTGTTTTGTGCAGTTTACACTCGCGTTATTATGCGCGTCGTCCTAATTTCTGCATCGCACTTTTTTGTGCAGTTTATCACTCGCGCTATTTTGCACATCGAACTGTTTTGTGCAGTTTACACTCGCGTTATATTGCGCGTCGCGCTATTTTGTGCAGTTTATCACTTGCGCCATTTTGCGCATCGCCCTGTTTTGTGTAGTTTGTCACTCGCGCTATTTGCGCATCGCACTGTTTTGTGCAGTTTACACTCGCGGTATTTTGCGCGTTGTCCTATTTTGCGCTCGCACTGTTTTGTGCAGTTTATCACTCCGCTATTTTGCGCATCGCACTGTTTGTTGGCAGTTTACACTCGCGTTATTTTGCGCGTTGTCCTATTTTGCGCATCGCACTGTTTTGTGCAGTTATCACTCCCGCTATTTTGCGCATCGCACTGTTTTGTACAGTTTACACTCGCGTTATCGGCGTGTCGTCTTGTTTTCGCATCGCGCTGTTCTGTGCAATTTATCACTCGCGCCATTTTGCGCCTCGTATTGTTTTGGGCAGTTTATCCCTCGCGCTATTTTGCGCGTCACATTGTTTTGTGCAGTTTATCACTCGCGCTATTTTGCGCATCACACTATTTTGTGCAGTTTACACTCGCGTTATTTTCCGCGTCGTCCTATTTTGCGCATCGCACTGTTTTCTGCAATTTATCACTCGTGCTATTTTGCGCATCGCACTGTTTTGTGCAGTTTACACTCGCGTTATTTTGCGCGTCGTCCTATTTTGCGCATCGCACTGTTTTGTGCAGTTTATCACTCGCGCTATTTTGCGCATCGCACTGTTTTGTGCAGTTTACACTCGCGTTATTTTGCGCGTCGTGCTATTTTGCGCATCGCACTGTTTTGTGCCGTTTATCACTCGCGCTATTTTGCGCATCGCACTGTTTTGTGCAGTTTACACTCGCGTTATTTTGCGCGTCGTCCTATATTGCGCATCGCAACTATTTTGTGAAGTTTCACTCGCGCTATTTTGCGCATCGCACTTTTTGTGCAGTTTACACTCGCGTTATTTTGCGCGTCGTCCTGTTTTACGCATCGCGCTGTTTTGTGTAGTTTATCACTCGCGCCATTTTGCGCATCGCACAGTTTTGTCCAGTTTATCACTCGTGCTATTTTGCGCATCGCACTGTTTTGTGCGGTTTATCACTCGCGCTATTTTGCGCATCGCACTGTTTTGTACAGTTTACACTCGCGATATATTCTGCGTCGTCCTATTTTGCGCATCGCACTGTTTTGTGCAATTTATCACTCGCGCTATTTTGCGCATCGCACTTTTTTGTGCAGTTTACACTCGCATTATTTTGCGCGTCGTCTTATTTTGCGCATCGCACTATTTTGTCAGTTTATCACTCGCGCTATTTTGCGCATCGCACTGTTTTGTGCAGTTTACACTCGCGTTATACTGCACATCGCGCTGTTTTGTGCAGTTTATCACACTCGTGCTATTTTGCGCATCGCACTGTTTCGTGCAGTTTACACTCGCGTTATTTTGCGCGTCGTCCTATTTTGGGCATCGCACTGTTTTGTGCTTTTATCACTAGCGCTATTTTGCGCATTGCACTGTTTTGTGCAGTTTACACTCGCGTTATTTTGCGTGTCGTCCTGTTTTTCGCATCGCGCTGTTTTGTGCAGTTTATCACTCGCGCTATTTTGCGCATCGCATTGTTTTGTGCAGTTTATCACTCGCGCTATTTTGCACACCGCACTGTTTTGTGCAGTTTATCACTCCCGCTATTTTGCGCATCGCACTGTTTTGTGCAGTTTACACTCGCGTTATTTTGCGCGTTGTCCTATTTTGCGCATCGCACTGTTTTGTGCAGTTTATCACTCCCGCTATTTTGCGCATCGCACTGTTTTGTACAGTTTACACTCGCGTTATTCGGCGTGTCGTCTTGTTTTCCGCATCGCGCTGTTCTGTGCAATTTATCACTCGCGCCATTTTGCGTCGTATTGTTTTAGGCAGTTATCCCTCGCGCTATTTTGCGCGTCACACTGTTTTTGCAGTTATCACTCGCGCTATTTTGTGCATCACACTATTTTGTGCAGTTTACACTCGCGTTGTTTTCCGCGTCGTCCTATTTTGGCATCGCACTGTTTTCTGCAATTTATCACTCGTGCTATTTTGCGCATCCGCACGTTTTGTGCAGTTTACACTCGCGTTATTTTGCGCGTCGTCCTATTTTGCGCATCGCACTGTTTTGTGCAGTTTATCACTCGCGCTATTTTGCACATCGCACTGTTTTGTGCAGTTTACACTCGCGTTATTTTGCGTGTCGTCCTGTTTTGCGCATAGCGCTGTTTTGTGCAGTTTATCACTCGCGTTGTTTTGCGCATCGCACTGTTTTGTGCAGTTTATCACTCGCGCTTTTTTGCGCATCGCAGTATTTTGTGCAGTTTACACTCGCGTTATTTTGCGCATCGCGCTGTTTTGTGCAGTTTATCACTCGCGCTATTTTGCGCATCGCACTGTTTTGTGCAGTTTATCACTCGCGTTATTTTGCGCGTCGTCCTGTTTTGCGCATCGCGCTGTTTTGTGCAGTTTATCACTCGCGCTATTTTGCGCATCGCACTATTTTGTGCAGTTTATCACTCGCGCTATTTTGCGCATCGCACTGTTTTGTGCAGTTTATCACTCGCGCTATTTTGCGCGTCGTCCTGTTTTGCGCATCGCGCTGTTTTGTGCAGGTTATCACTCGCGCCATTTTGCGCATCGCACTGTTTTGTGCAGTTTATCACTCGCGCTATTTTGCGCATCGCACTGTTTTGTGCAATTTATCACTCGCGCTACTTTGCGCATCGCACTGTTTTGTGCAATTTATCACTCGCGCTACTTTGCGCATCGCTCTATTTTGCGCGTCGTCCTGTTTTGCGCATCGCGCTGTTCTGTGCAGTTTACCACTCGCGCCATTTTGCGCATCGCCCTGTTTTGTGCAGTTTATCACTTGCGCTATTTTGCGCATCGCACTGTTTTGTGCAGTTTATCACTCGCGTTATTTTGTGCGTCGTCCTATTTTGCGCATCGCACTGTTTTGTGCAGTTTATCACTCTCGTATTTTGCGCATCGCACTGTTTTGTGCAGTTTACACTCGCGTTATTTTGCGCGTCGTCCTATTTTGCGCATCGCACTATTTTGTGCAGTTTATCACTCGCGCTATTTTTGCGCATCGCACTGTTTTTTGCAGTTTACACTCGCGTTATTTTGTGCGTCGTCCTGTTTTGCGCATCGCGCTGTTTTGTGCAGTTTATCACTCGCGCCATTTTGCGCGCGAGTGATAAACGGCACAAAACAGTGCGACAAGCAAAATGGCGCGAGTGATAAACTGCAAAAAATAGCGCGATGCGCAAAACGGGTCGACGCGCAAAATAACGCGAGTGGAAACTGCACAAAACAGTGCGATGCGCGAAATCACGCGAGTGATAAATTGCACAGAACAGTGCGATGCGCAAAATAGCGCGAGTGATAAACTGCACAAAACAGGGCGATGCACAAAATAGCGCGAGTGATAAACTGCACAAAACAGCGCGATGTGCAAAACAGGACGACGCGCAAAATAACGCGAGTGTAAACTGCACAAAATAGTGCGATGCGTAAAATAGCGAGTGATAAACTGCACAAAATCGTGCGATCCGCAAAATAGGACGACGGGCAAAATAACGCGAGTGTAAACTGCACAAAACAGTGCGATGCGCAAAATAGCGCGAGTGACAAACTGCACAAAATAGTGCGTTGCGCAAAAATCGCGCGAGTGATAAACTGCACAAAACAGTGCGATGCGTAAAATGGCGAGAGTGATAAAATGCACAAAACAGCGCGATGCGCAAAACAGGACGACGCGCAAAATAATGCGAGTGTAAACTGCACAAAACAGTGCGGTGCACAAAATAGCGCGAGTGGTAAACTGCACAAAACAGTGCGATGCGCAAAATAGGACGACGCAAAAAATAACGCGAGTGTAAACTGCACAAAACAGTGCGATGCGCAAAATAGCGCGTGTGATAAACTGCACAAAACAGGGCGATGCGCAAAATGGCGCGAGTGATAAACTGCACAAAACAGCGCGATGCGGAAAACAGGACGACGCGCAAAATAGCGCGAGTGTAAACTGCATAAAATAGTGCGATGCGCAAAATAGCGCGAGCGATAAACTGCACAAAATAGTGCGACGCGCAAAATAGGACGACGCGCAAAATAACGCGAGTGTAAACTGCACAAAACAGTGCGATGCGCAAAATAGCGCGAGTGATAAACTGCACAAAACAGTGCGATGCGCAAAATAGGACGACGCACAAAATAACGCGAGTGATAAACTGCACAAAACAGTGCGATGCGCAAAATAGCGCAAGTGATAAACTGCACAAAACAGGGCGATGCGCAAAATGGCGCGAGTGGTAAACTGCACAGAACAGCGCGATGCGCAAAACAGGACGACGCGCAAAATAGCGCGAGTGTGAACTGCACAAAATAGAGCGATGCGCAAAGTAGCGCGAGTGATAAATTGCACAAAACAGTGCGATGCGCAAAATAGCGCGAGTGATAAACTGCACAAAACAGTGCGATGCGCAAAATGGCGCAAGTGATAACCTGCACAAAACAGCGCGATGCGTAAAACAGGACGACGCGCAAAATAGCGCGAGTGATAAACTGCACAAAACAGTGCGATGCGCAAAATAGCACGGGTGATAAACTGCACAAAACAGTGCGAGGCGCAAAATAGCGCGAGTGATAAAATGCACAAAACAGCGCGATGCGCAAAACAGGACGACGCGCAAAATAACGCGAGTGATCAACTGCACGAAACAGTGCGATGCGCAAAATAGCGCGAGTGATAAACTGCACAAAAAAGCGCGATGAGCAAAATAACGCGAGTGTAAACTGCACAAAACAGTGCGATGCACAAAATAGCGCGAGTGATAAACTACACAAAACAGTACGATGCGCAAAATAGCGCAAGTGATAAACCGCACAAAACAGTGCGATGCGCAAAATAGGACGACGCGCAAAATAACGCGAGTGTAAACTGCACAAAACAGTGCGATGCGCAAAATAGCGCAAGTGATAAACTGCACAAAACAGCGCGATGCACAAAATAGGACGACGCGCAAAATAACGCGAGTGTAAACTGTACAAAACAGAGCAATGCGCAAAATAGCGCGAGTGATAAACTGCACCAAATAGTGCGATGCGCAAAATGGCGCTAGTGATAAACTACACAAAACAGCGCGATGCGCAAAACCGGACGACGCGGAAAATAACGCGAGTGTAAACCGCACAAAACAGTGCGATGTGCAAAATAGCGAGAGTGATAAATCGCACAAAACAGTGCGATTCGCAAAATAGCGCGAGTGATAAACTGCACAAAACAGTGCGATGCGCAAAACAGGACGACCCGCAAAATAACGCGAGTGTAAACTGCACAAAACAGTGCGATGCGCAAAATAGCGGGAGTGATAAATCGCACAAAACAGTGCGATGCGCAAAATAGCGCGAGTGATAAACTGCACAAAAATGGGTGATGCGCAGAATGGCGCGAGTGATAAACTGCACAAAACAGCGCGATGCGCAAAACAGGACGACGAGCGAAATAACGCGAGTGTAAACTGCACAAAACAGTGCGAGTCGCAAAATAGCGCGAGTGATAAACTGCACAAAACAGTGCGATGCACAAAATAGGACGACGCGCAAAATAACGCGAGTGTAAACTGCAGAAAACAGTGCGATGCGCAAAATAGCGCGAGTGATAAACTGCACAAAACAACGCGATGCACAAAATAGGACGACGCGCAAAAGAACGCGAGTGTAAACTGCACAAAACAGTGCAATGCGCAAAATAGCGCGAGTGATAAACTGCACCAAATAGTGCGATGCGCAAAATGGCGCGAGTGATAAACTGCACAAAATAGCGCGATGCGCAAAACAGGACGATGCGGAAAATAACCCGAGTGTAAACCGCACAAAACAGTGCGATGCGCAAAATAGCGGGAGTGATAAATCGCACAAAACAGTGCGATGCGCAAAATAGCGCGAGTGATAAACTGCACAAAATAGGGTGATGCGCAGAATGGCGCGAGTGATAAACTGCACAAAACAGCACGATGCGCAAAACAGGACGACGAGCGAAATAACGCGAGTGTAAACTGCACAAAACAGTGCGATTCGCAAAATAGCGCGAGTGATAAACTGCA
>JAPPVO010000569.1:0-19819 GCA_030407325.1 Camellia japonica | reverse complement strand
GATTCTCCTTAAGCACCATGACATGGAATTCCACGTCACGTCATGGTCATCCAGCCCGAGCTCAATCCTTATTCTCATTGTTCCTAAAACCTCTCGCTGAGAGTGTTGTCATAGGCCTTGAAGGCTTGTGGGGTTGTGGTATAATCCTTAGGCCTCAATCCTAGAGCATTGCGATCCTGGTAAAAACATATTTATGGCCAACCCATTATCCACGAGCACTACTGGTACCCACTTCTCCCGACACTTTAGTGACACGTAAACGGGCTTGTTGTGAGTAGCCGCGTTTGATCTTTGTTGGAGAAAGTGATGGCTAGGTTCTTCTTTACAAGTGTGAGCATGCCACTAACTGATCCGGGGTGGTGTCTACGGACAACTGGCCTTGTGTAGCACAGTTAGCATGGCCTTGCGATGTTCCGGGAAGCCATGAAAAGCCCCTCAAAAGAGATATCTACCTGAATCTTTCTTCAACTGCTGAAGCACACCAATCTTCTTCATGCTCCTTTCCTTTCTCTTTAGATGCTTTTGAAACATCACCTTGCTCAAGGAAATGCAGGTTTGAAATGTCGTCCACTTCGATAGTATAAGTGATCCACTTCCTCTATATACTAAATGTCATTGACTTAACATTTCCCATGGTTTCATCACTGTAAGCTAGGCGAAGGTCTTCATCTTCCCATCATATGCCTCTTCTAATTGAGGTTACCTCCTCCGTCTGAACCAAACTACTATTAGCCATTGATGTGTCAATTTGGTCTTCCCCATCTAAGGACATTTTCTAAAGCAACATAGTCCGATCCCCTGATTCGTTTTGCTAAGACATAGTTGATAATCGATACGATTGGTTAAGTTTGCTTGAGTACGAGATACAATAAATTGACTCGGAGAATTGCCCTTCTAGTAATTGCAGTCGTGAACACAATCCTAAGAAATATACAGATGAACCTAGTCAGACTCTGTTCGATTTTTACCATAGGAGCTCAAAGTCATCATCATTATAAATTAGGTGAAAGTTGTCCAATTAAGTAAATTTGAAGATTTTGAGAACCTTTACCGGGGTGATCAATCTAAATAATTGTCTTTCCGTTATTTGTGGTTTTGTTGAAAATGCACGCCATCTTAAAATCATATGATCAAATCTCAACTTCTATTTTTATTTTTCAAAAATAAAACCCTCTCTCTTTTCTCTCTCCTTTTTTTTTTTCCTTCCAAATTTCAAAATTTTCCTTCCAATTTTTTTTTTTTTTTTTTTTTTTTCCAAAACTTTGAGGAGTTCAATTTTTGTTCCAGGGAATCAATCAAATAGATATTCTTTAGCCAAATATTTTATAGAGGAATTTAGAATTTCATTTAAAATGGAAACTATTAGTCCTTACCTCATCTTTCTGCCATTTTTCCATAAAACCAGAATTCCTTCCAAAGTCATAGCCTAATTTTTATTTGATGAAAAGAGCTTTCCATAATTTCCAAACTCTACTCAAATTTTGTTTCAAAATTTTCTAAGGAAATTTTATTTTCTTTCAAGAAATGAATCAAACAATCATCTTTAGTCTAGTCAATGCCTTCTAAGGGATTTCAAAATGGGAAGATCGTCATCACCTCCTTGTTTAACATTTTTCCATAAAAATCAAAATTGCTTTCAAAGTCAATAACTTAAAGATTTTTGTCTAATCAAGAACTTTCCACAATTTCTAAAGTTTCTACTGAATTTTTTTTTTTCAATTTTTTTTTTCCTAAGGAGCTTTGGACTTTTATTCCAAGTATCTAATCAAACAATTGTCTTTTAGCCAAATATCTTTTAAGGGAATTAGAATTATATTTCAAAATAAGATAGAAGACTTGGTCACCACTTCCTTACCCACCATTTTTCATAAAATTTGAAATTCCCTCCAAAGTCAATGACCTAAAGATTCTCATTCAATCATTTACTTTTGATAATTTTTAAGGCTCTACGTAAGTGTGAAAGTTTTTTTTTTTTTGGAAATTGTCTTTTGATCGCATATTTTCTTGGGGATTTAAATTTGAAAAGCAATCATTCCTAATTGATCACTAAGGTAGGAATTCAAACTCAAACTAAAACCTCAAACTCAAACTCAAATCCTTTAAATTGGGAAACCATCTCCTAATAATTTTCAACAGTATCAAAATTAGAGAATCATATCATTCTCTAAATTTTTTGTGATTGGATCACTGCCTAAAATAACTTAAATTGCCCCAGAATCAAATCACACCAATCTCAAAGTCCCTAGATTTTGGGAATAAAATCATTGCCTTCTAATTGTTGATCCCCGAAATCAAATCAAATCATTTCCATTCAAGACAAGATACCATATAAGCACATAATTTGTATGCACACGCCTATTTGGAGATAGGGTTGCCCTGTCCTAATTTGGAAATGAAATCTAAGATTCACTAAATCATACAAAAAGACAACAATACGATCTTAAAAAGGAGGGTAGATCAGTTATTACTATCAATATACCTCTCATTACATAAGGAAATGATCAAACAGTACTAATACCATAATCTAACACTTGCCTTATTGACATAACATAGGTCGCGAATAGAGTTTGGGGTATTATCTAGTAAGGCAGGTTTCCTTTAGTTCTAAAATGATGTAATGCAATTGAAAATTAATCACTAATCTCATAAAATAGAAATTTTCAAGTCAAGCTACCTTAAGTCCCCAACAGAGTAGCCCGCTATGGAAGCTGTGCCTTTTTCGAGTCTAAGGCATGCATCCCATACCGACTTGGTTTATTGACATAGAGTCGGAACTTAATTTTAAAGATGAATTAATAAAGTTTTAACAATGGAAATTAAATTAAGGCCAAGTCTATCATAACCAAAAAAAATTTCGAGTTTGGGAGCTTAGGTGCAAAAGAGGAAGGCCATTTTCCCGGAAGCCATCCCTTTTTTTTGCGCAATTTGCAGATTGACCTCTACTCACTTTCTATTTTATGCTTTTAGTGGTTAATTGTTCACAAAAATTCATTTTAGACATAAAAACCTTTTAATAGTCCTAAAGTTATGTGACTTGAATAAAACAAGTGTCATTTATTTTAGTTGCAAGAATAAAGCATATTTTGAATAAAATAAATTTTTCTACCAAGAATGAATTTTTAATAAAATATGGCCATAACTTGAACTAGAATAAATAACACTTATGAAAATATTCAAAAAACACACAATTTTGCATACAAGGAGCATAAAACTTGGATTATTTGAAAAGGACAATGCAACAAAAGAATAAGCACATGCCTATGAAGTTCAAGGAAACATATCCAAATGCCCACTGTAATATGCTCGAGGGGTACTCGTGTGCGTTAAACAGTTTGAACCCTCGATCTCTTTGATCTAGTCTCACGAGTGCAACGTGAAACATAGATGAGAGTCTAGATTTGGTAACTTATATTGAAAATCACTATTATTACAAATTCTTTGCCAGAAATGGACTACATTACTAGATCTTAGAGTCGCCACCTAATATTTTGAGAAAATTAGGAAACCCGTAACTCGTGCAAGGCCACTGTTCATCGTAACTATGGACACCTGGCTCGGAACCTTAGGTATGAGGGGAAATGTCATTAATTGAGCACCCTCGCTCACCCAATGAAAGATCAGCCTCTACTAAGCCATGATAAATTTGCTCGTTAAAAATATAATAATGACATTTTCAATAATCAAAATATTTTTTTTTTCCTAAAAAGATTTTGTTTCAACATTTTATTTTTAAAACTATAATTTCTGTACAATCCAAACATAGTATAAAGATGGGTTATAAAAACCTTAATGATAATATTTCTACTTGTCATGGCCCATTTCTAATGACTTCTGGGAGTAGAGGACTTAAGGGTATATTATAAAAACCTTTAACCGATAACATTACTACATGTCATGGCCCATTTCCAATGACTTTTAACGGTTAAATGTTAATTCTTTATTTGTTTAGTAATAAATAAATTCAAACTTTAATCAAAAGACTCACTTCCTTCCTCAATGACCAACTTCTATTTATTTTTGATTTTCAAAACGTAACAGTAATATTAAAAAATATCATAATCACTAAACAATGTTAATTTGAGTTTTGATAATGACGAGGACCAAGAAGAAAGAGTAGGAGGATGAATACCAAGAGACGGATAACCACAAGGTACTAATTTCAATTGTGTTTATTATATTTATAACGGTTAAATGTTAATTCTTTATTTGTTTAGCAATAAATAAATTTTAATCAAAAGACTCTCTCCCCTTCCTCCAGTCCAATGACCAACCTCTATTTATATTTTATTTTCAAAACAAAAAAGTAATATTAAAAAATATCACAGTCACTAAATAATATTAATTTGAGTTTTGATAATGACGACGGCCAAGAAGAAAGAGTAGGAGGACGAAGACAAGGAGGTAGACAACCACAATATAGCGATTCTGGTTTAGACTCGACCGGTTGATGTTTTAGATCCGGGTTTCATTGTCTTATATGGTTGTTCATGTCTTGTTTCTCCTTATTCCTCATTGAGTTTGGTTATTGGAGTTAGTTTTTCAAAATGGTTCTTGCCTAAGAGCGGCACTTCTTGCGCTCGAGTGGTCTTTGAGAACTCTTAGTACTTTTGCAGGCCTACAGAGATATTAGGAGTTGGCATATAGCGATTCTGGTTTAGACCCAACCCATTTGATGTTCTGGATCCAGGTTTCATTGTCTTATATAGTTGTTTATGTCTTGTTCCCCTTATATCTCATTGATTTTGGTTTTGGAAGTGTCTTAGTTGCATTTGAAACAGGTTGGTAGCTTGTTTTTCAAAACTCTTGCTGCCCAGATTTTGGCGCTTGAGCAGTCATTCTTCCCCTCGAGCAGTCCTCGAATTTTGGCTTGTTCGCTCGAGCATACATTTAGTTGCTCAAGTGGTCTTTGAGACTGTCTAGTATTTTTGTAGGTCTGCAAAACTTTTGGGAGTGTGTATTCTACGCTCAAGCGAAGCTTCCTGCGCTCCAACGGTGTTGGCTCGAGCGGTCATTCTTGCACTCGTACGGTTAACCTTATGTCTGTAAAAACTATTGAGAGTTTGTATTTTACGCTTGAGCGTCACTTCTTGCCCTTAAGCGGTCAAATCTTTTGTGTCTATACACTCAAGCGTTACTTCTTGCGCTCGAGTGGGGTATGCGTATATCAGATTGCAAAACCAATTTTTTTGATCAGTTCTTCATTTCACTCTCTCTCTCAACCTTCCAAAAACCCTATATCTAGATACTCGCTCTCAAAAACTTACCTTCTCTCTACAAAAATACCAAGATCTAGTGATTTCTTCACCCTACTCCCTTTGTGAAAAAGGTAGAACACTTCGTAGACTCTCTTTTCATCCAAACAAAAGTGGATTTCAACTTCTTTGAGGTTTCTCCACTCTCTTCTTGGTCTCTTAGCTTCGAGATGGGATTCTTCACACTCTTCTATGAGTTTTACCTTAGTTATTTGCTATATCAAAAGATTATAGTGATTTGTTTTGTTTTTTTTTTTTGGGTAAAACCTGGGGTTTGAAATCAAAATGTAAAAGAGGGGTTTTCAAATGGTTGTGGTTATGAAATTGGAGTCGATATATGTTGAAATGAGATATTTCTTATGTTAAAATTGATTTTTAAAGAGAAAGGGGTTTTGCCCTAAAATGTAAATGTTCATGATTGTAAAGAGAAAATGGAATTGAAGTTGCGAATTATGAAATTGAAATGATGTAGATGATAATGGTGGAGTTGGATATGTATTATCATTCTCCATCTCAAGATTTTGGAAAAGTTTGCCTTTATGGAATTATTTATCTGTTTAGAGATATCTGTTTTAGGCTATCGGTGGAGGATAGCTATGAGTGTTGTAGAAATTGTATGAAAATTAGGTGAACTAAAACTAATATCTCATCCATTTGCATTGAGCATTGTTGTATAGTAAATACATTATAAATGTATATGATTTTGAGAAAATGGGTGAATGTGGGGAATAGATGTGTATCACCAAATCAAGTTAGCCTATGTGTCTAGGGTGAATGTCTTGAAAAACACGCGTATACATGTATGCTGGTTCCCGCAAATGAAATATTTGTAAAATGGCAATAGTATAGCTTGTATAGCCTACGTTTACATGGGTCCCATTTGATAGTTTCCCGTGGATGAAATATCTGTGAAAGGTTGTACTGGTTTGAGTTTCCTCCTATTTACTATTGTAAAGGAGATGATTTTCAGAACTGTGATACAGACCTGGCATTATATGGCTTTTGGAAAAAGATATAAAATGTTTTGGCACAAACATTGCATATGCATAAAACCTCATGGCTTTGTTAAGTTTATACATTGTGTTGGATTATTTCTACTGGGCTTTAGCTCACCCTTTATGGGAAAACCATTTTCAGGTATTGGTGATATGCCTCTGCCAAGGCAATAACTTGGGAGGACCATGGAGCTGAAGGCTCATTTTTGTTATTCTGTATTAATTATGTGTAAGCTCAGGGCTCTATCTGTATTGAGTTTGAGCTCAGTTTTCTTGTAACCAAGCATTGACTTGGAAAGATGTATATCATTAGGGCATATGGTTATTTGTTTGGCTTTCATTTCCTTTCACCATTTTGTAACACATGTCGTATATTCAAGATGTACTATTTATGAATGTATATTGCATGTGTCACCTTTTGTATATCAAACTTTGATTAATGAAAGCTTATCATTTCATTTATGTTGCTATTTATTAGTTGTTATGAGTTGGGCATATTGTGCTTATTTTGGGGTGTGACAACTTGGTATCAGAGCGTACTAGGTTTGAATACTTTGGGTATGTGGGAAGTGGTTTTTACCACAATGGGTTTGTCTCGCTTGATAGAGACTTTTGTAAGTTTTGTGTGTTATGTAACAACATGATTACGTGACTATGTAGGTATGGAGTTTAATTTCGAGGATATTGATTGGGTCTACGAGTTTCTAGAAGTCCTGTTAAAAGAGCACTTGATCACTGCTATTTCTAATTGAAACTATGGCAATGTCACGGAGCGATAATTATCTAGAAAGGAAATTCGTATGTGTTTATATGACTACGTGCTTATGTGGAGTGAATTACTGTTGTCCACTACCTTAGGACGCGAGTGAATTAGCTTCGGCACATTTGTAAATATGCTAATCACCTGTGTTACCTTTATTAGGATGCTAGGACGTGGCCGTGGTGGTAGGTGTGGTAGTTCCAGACGGTAGGAGGTGCTAATACCAGATGAAATTTTTGCGCAAGAAGAAGGGTTGGTCAGGCCAGCGTGGCTGAACCAGTGGGTTAATAGGCCATGAGCTCCTTAGCCTGTGAAATTGCTGGAGCATTGCGGGAATCCATGGACATTCTTTGAGCTGAGAATCAAGTCCATGCCCATGTTGCTGAGATGAGGCCGTCTTTTCTGAAGCGAGAGTTTTTCTGGTTGAATCCAGATGAGTTTGTGGGTGGCACTAAAGAGTCACTAAAAGCAAATAAATGGCTCGAGCAGGTGGTGACGACATTTGAGATGCTTGGCATCGAGGACGACCAGTTAAGAGTGACCATGGCATCCTTCCAGCTGAAAGGAGATGCGGGTTAGTGGTGGTACTATACACGCAGGCGTATTAGGATGACTTGGGAGGCCTTTGTCAATACCTTCCAAGAGAAGTTGAGGGAGCAACTCTCAAAACTGAAGTAGCCCAACATACTTGTGGCTGAGTTTGAGACAGCCTTTACTAGCCTCTCTAGATTTGCACCAGAGTTAGTGGCAATCGATGAGCGTTGTTGTGTGGAGTTCGAGAAAAGGTCGAGGACCGGGCTTCTCTTTACGGTAGTCGGTTCAATGATTAGAGATTATGGACGACTTGTAAAGTCAACGGCTCATCTTGAGACCGTGATTCAGATGGAGGAGGAGCGGATGAAAGGCTCCAGAAGGAATCGAGAGGTTCAGCGGACAGTAAGAGGTAGAGGGGTTCCACCTTGCAGTAGTCCTAGGGAGCTTAGTTGAGGTCCACTTTTCTGGTACCGAGTTCGGATTCTGGGAGAGGTGGTTAGGGAGATTTCACTTGTTTCATGTGTGGACAGTCAGGCCATAAGTCTCTAGCTTGCCCACAGAGGGGAGAAGGGCAATGGTCTGTTTCATCTGTGGCTCATTCTCAGAGCCAGAGTTAGGGAGAGGAAAGCTGCTCACTTGTTATTAGTGTGGGTAGGCAGGGCACTAGAAGAAGTTTTATCCTTAGTTGGGTGGTACACCTGGTGCATCTAGTTAAAGGCTGACGCCAAGCCATCAGCCTACCCAATGAGTTCAGGTCTCGAGGGCCAATCAGGGAGCCTCTTTAGCTTAGTCAGTGTATCGGACTTATGCTTCGAGAGGTAAGTAGGTTGAGCAGAGGCCCACAGGGTGTCTGTATACTGTTACCATGCCAGATATGTTGCCACACCAGATATGTTGCCAGCGCCTTCGGCAGTGAGGGGTACATTCTTGTTATGGAATTCTATGGCCAATGTGTTAATTGATATGGGTGCATCCCATTCTTTTATATCATCTTTATTTGCATCAGCTTTAGGGTTGGAAGCGGCTCAGATAGCATCTCCACTCAGGGTAGAGTCATCTGTTGCTAGTGAGGTTGTGTTGGACCAAGGGTGTTGGGGTTGTGATATAGAGGTCGTCGAACATCGACTTCCTTTTGCATTTGTGTTGATTGATATGTTCCGTTTTTTTTGCTATTTTGGTATGGACTGGTTGTCTTTATAACGTGCTGTTATGGATTGTTATCGTCAGAGAGTTACTGTATGTACCCTGGGTGGTGATTGTTTTTATTTCTTGGGAGACCTGGTTGATAGAGTTTTGTCACCAATTTATGATCCGTGTGGTTGGAGTGAGCTTAGTTATTTTCTTGCAACCTTCTTGGGTGGAGAATGTGATGAGGTTCAAGTTGAGTTACCGAGGGTAGTTTGTGAATACTTGGATGTCTTTCCCGAGGATCTTCCTTGTTTGTCACCCCACCGTGAGATTGAATTCTCTATTGACTTAGTGCCTAGCACGACACCGATTTCTATGGCACCGTATAGATTTGCACCTGCCGAGTTAAGTGAGTTAAAGATTCAACTCCAAGAATTGTTAGATAAGGGTTTTATTCGCCCTAGTATTTCACCTTGGGAAGCACCGACTCTCTTTGCCAAGAAGAAGGATGGCACTTTTGACTTTGTATTGATTATCGGAAGTTGAACAGGGTAACTGTTAAGAACAAGTTCCCCCAATGCCTCATATAGATGACCTGTTTGATCAGTTGAAGGGGTCTTGTTGTTTTTCTAAGATCGACTTGAGATCAGGTTATCATCAATTGAGAGTGAAGGATGAGGATATTCAGAAAATAGCATTTCGTACGCGGTATGGCCATTATCAGTTCTTAGTGATGCTGTTTGGGCTAACTAACGCACCTACCATGTTTATGGATTTGATGAACCGGATCTTTTGTGAGTTCCTAAACCGTTTTGTGGTCCTCTTCATTGATGATTTCTTGATTTACTCACCCTCTAAGGAGGAACACAAGGAACACTTGCAGGTAGTGCTTGAGTTACTTAGAGCCCACAAACTGTATGCTAAATTCGGGAAATGTGAATTCTAGTTGAAAAGGGTTAAGTTCTTAGGTCATGTAGTATCCGGGGAAAGAGTGACTGTAGACTTTTCCAAAATAGAAGCAGTGCAAGATTGGGAACAACCCAAGAATACCTTTGAGATTCGTAGTTTCTTCAGGTTAGCCGGGTATTACCGTCGTTTTGTAAAAGACTTCACTAGATTGGCCTCACCATTGACTAGACTGATGAGGAAGGGAATTAAATTTGTGTGGAGTGAGACTTGTGAAAAGTCATTCCAAGAACTTAAGGTTAGACTTACCATTGCTCCAGTATTGAGTATTCCAGAGAGGAGTTTGGGCTATTTAGTGTATTATGACGCGTCTTAGGAAGGTTTGGGTTGTGTGTTGATGAAAGAGGGAAAGGTTATAGCCTATGGCTCGCGGCAGTTGAAAGCTCATGAGAGAAACTATCCTACTCATGACCTAGAGTTAGCAGTAGTAATCTTTGCCTTGAAGATTTGCAGGCATTATTTGTATGGTGAGAAGTTTCAAGTATTTTCAGATCACAAGTGTCTGAAATATCTGTTTACATAGAAAGACTTAAATCTGAAACAAATGAGGTGGATGGAGTATATAGAAGATTATGACTTTGAGTTGCGTTATCATCCAAGGAAGGCCAATGTTGTGGCCGATGGCTTGAGTAAGAAATCTATTGGCAGTGTGGCGAGTATTGCCATTTGGAAATGGGAGATATTGGGCGTTATAAGCGAGTTTGACTTGTATCTTAGCGAGTCCATTAAGTCGGCAACTTTGTTTACCATGGTTGCTTAACCTACACCTGTAAGTCAAGTTGTAGAAGCACAGCGGGGTGATTCCAAGGTAGAAACCCTCCGGGAAAAGATCTCCAATGGGAAGGTAGATAAAGACTTGAACGTATATTCTGACTTGAGTGTTAGATACCTTGACCGTCTTTTCATGCCGAAGTCTTGTCGAGATGAAGTTGCGGTGCACCTACGAGGCACAAAGATGTATCGTGACCTTAGTCGCCAGTTTTGATAGAGCGGTATGAACAGAGATGTAGCCTTATTTGTTTCGAGGTACCTTATTTGTCAACAAGTGAAGGCCGAACATCAGAGGCCATCTTGCCTATAGCTGAGTGAAAATGGGAGAATATCACGATGACTGAGCATCGATTGTGGCAGAGCCTACAAAATGCCTTGGGCACGAGATTAACTTTTAGTACCATGTACCATCCTCAAACTGACGGTCAGTTAGAGTATACCATTTAGATTTTAGAGGATATACTTCAGGGTTGTATTCTCGACTTTAAAGGGTCGTGGGAGAGACACTTGCCTTTAGTAGAGTTTGCCTATAACAATAACTTCTAATTCAGTATTGGCATGGCACCATTTGAGGCCATGTATGGCCAACCGTGTAGGTCTCCAGTATGTTAGGCCGAGGTGGGTGATGCACCTATGATAGGTCCAGAATTAGTTTGGGAAATGACGAAGAAGGTCACGCTTATTCATAGGAGGTTGGCTACAACTCAGAGTCAACAGAAAAGTTATACCGACCATAGGAGGAGACCTTTGGCTTTTGAGGTAGAAGATCACGTCTTCTTGAAGATATCACCTAGATAGGGTTTGATGAGGTTTGGGAAGAGCGGGAAGTTGTCTCCTAGGTTTATTGGGCCTTTTGAGATCTTATAGCGGATTGGGGAGGTAGCTTATCGTTTGGCATTGCCACCATAGTTTTTCAAGGTTCATGATGTATTTCATATCAGTATGCTCTAAAAGTATGAGCTGGATCCATCACACGTGTTGGATTGGATGGAGTTAGAGGTAGATGAGGATGCCTCATACGAGAAAAGACCAGTAAGAGTTTTAGATACTCGAGACCAAGTCTTCCAAGGTAAGACAATTCCTTTGGTAAAGGTGTTGTTGAGACACCATGGGGTTGAGGAGGCAACATGGGAACGCGAGGTGGAAGTCTATGAGAAGTATCCAGACTTGTTTATTAATGTTTGAACATGTATTGAAACTTTTGTTGTATTGATTTAGTATAAACATTGTATATCTTTTGGAAATGTGAATTGTATATTCCATGTTGAGAACTTTGTGCATCATTGTTATGAGAAAGGATGACCGGTGGATGGGTCATGGTTGCAAGTATTGTTGTAATTAATTTAAGCACAGAGTTGTTGTCGATTTTACATTTCAGGGATGAAATTCCATAAGGGGAGAGGTTATAGCGATTCTGGTTTGGACCCGACCCATTTGATGTTATGGATCCAAGTTTCATTGTCATATGTAGTTGTTCATGTCTTGTTTCCTCTTATATCTCATTGAGTTTGGTTTTGGGAGTGTCTCGGTTGCATTTAAAACAAGTTGGTACCTTGTTTCTCAAAACTCTTGTTGCCCAGATTTTGACCAGTTTGCTCAAGCGATCATTTTTGCTCTTGAGCAGTCCTTGAATTTTGGCATGTTCACTTGAGCGCACATTCGGTCACTCGAGCGGTCTTTGAGACATTCCAGTGTTGTTACAAGTCTGCAAAACTTATGGGAGTGTGTTATACGCTCAGGCGAAGTTTTTTGCGCTCGAGCGGTGTTGGCTCGAGCGGTTAGCCTTATGTCTATAAAACTATTGGGAGTTTGTCTTTTATGCTTGAACATCACTTCTTGCACTCGATCGGTCAAATCTTTTGTGTCTATACGCTCGAGCATCACTTCTTCCGCTCGAGCAATCTATGCGTATATCAGATCGCATAACCACCATTTTTGATCACTTCTTCATTTCACTCTCTCTCTAAACCTTCCAAAAATTCTAGATCTAGACACACACACTCTCTCTCTCTCCCTCCCTCGCTAAAACTTACCTTCTGTCTACAAAAATGCCAAGATCTAGTGATTTCTTCACTCTACTCCCTTTGTGAAAAAGGTAGAACGCTCCGTGGGCTCTCTTTTCATCCGAATGAAAGTGGATTTCGGCTTCTTTGAGGTTTCTCCACTCTCTGATTGGTCTTCTAGCTTCGAGGTGGGGATTCTTCACACTCTTGTATGAGTTTTACCTTAGTTATTTTCTATTTTAAAAGATCATAGTGATTTGGGGGTTTTAAGCAAAACCTAGGGTTTGAAATCAAAATTTAAAAAAGGGGTTTTCAAATGGTTTTTTGGAAATGGTTGTGGTTATGAAATTGGAGTCGATGTATGTTGAAATGAGATATTTCTTATGTCAAAATTGATTTTCAAAGAGAAAGGGGTTTCGCCCTAAAATGTAAATGTTTGTGATTGGAAAGAGAAAATGAAATTGATGTTGTGAATTATCGCATAAGAATTAGGTGAACTAAAACTAATTTCTCATCCATTTGCATTGAGCATTGTTGCATACTAAATACATTGTAAATGCATATGATTTTGAGAAAATGGGTGAATGTGGAGAAGAGGTGTGTATTACCAAATCAAGTTGGCTTGTGTGTCCAAGGTGAAAGTCCCAAAAAACGCGCGTATACATGGGTGCTGGTTCTCACGGACAAAATATTCTTAAAATGCAATAGCAGGGCTTGTATAGCCTACGTTTACATGGGTCCCGTTTGACAGTTTTCCGCGGACAAAATATCCATGAAAGGTTGTACTGGTTTGAGTTTCCCCTTATTTACTATTGTAAAGGAGATAATTTTGAGAACTGTGACATAAACCTGGCATTGTATGGCTTTTGGAAAAAGATATAAAATGTTTCGACACGAGCATTGCATATGAATAAAACCTCATGGCTTTGTTAAGATTTACACATCGTGTAGGATTATTTCTACTGGGCTTTGGCTTACCCTTTATGGGAAAATCATTTTCAAGTACTGGTGATATGCCTCCGCCAAGGTAATACCTTGGGAAGACCGTGGAACTGAAGGCTCATTTTTGTTATTCTATATTTAATTATGTGTAAGCCTAGGGCTTTATCTATATTGTGTTTGAGCTCACTTTTCTTGTAACCAAGCATTGACTTGGAAAGGTGTAAGCCGTTAGGGCATATGGTTTTTTGTTTAGCTTTCATTTCTTTTCACTATTTTGTAACACATGCTGTAGATTCAGGATGTACTGTTTATGAATGTATATTGCATGTGTCACCTTTTGTATATCAAACTTTGATTAATGAAAGTTTATCATTTCATTTATGTTGCTATTTATTAGTTGTTATGAGATGGGCATATTGTGTTTATTTTGGGGCGTGACATGGCATTCTACGCTCAACCTGTCATTCTTGAGCTCGAGCGGTGTTGGCTCCAGTGGCCCTTCTTGAGCTCGAGCGATGGTCCTCTGTCTGTAAGAAGTTTGAATTCTATGCTTGAGCGGTCATTCTTGCACTCGAGCAGTATCGCTTATTGTGTCTGGTAGCTTGAGCGACACTTCTTGCGCTCGAGAGGTCTGCGCGTATATCAGTTCATAAAAGTCAGATTTTTAGTCACTTTTTCATCTTTCTCTCTCTCTAAACATTTCAAAAACCCTAAGTTGAGACTCTCACTCTGTCTCTCTCTCTGTCTCTCTCTCTTTGAAACTCATATTCTCTCTACAAATACACCTAGATCCATTGGTTTCTCCACCGTAATCCCTTTGATAAAAATGTAGAGCACTCTGAGAGTTCTCTTTTGATCCGAACAAAGTTGGGTTTCGGTGTTGTTGAAGTTTCTTCACTCCTCTCACTTTCTAACTTTAGGGTAGGGATTCTCCGCACTTTTTTATGCTTTTTAACTTAGTTATTTGTGATTTCTAAAACAATGTTGTCATTTGGGGATTTTTGGACAAATCTAGGGTTTTGGGTCAAAATCAAAAGACAGGTTTTCAATTGGATTCTTGAAAATGCTTATGGGATTATAAATGAGGATGAGTTATGATAAAATGATGTGTTTTTATTCGTGGGATTGATTCATAAAGAAAAAAGGGTTTTTCCCTAAAGATTTCAAATGTTAATTTTGAAAAGATAATGGAATTGATGTTGGAATTGTAAAATTAGGTTAGTATAGAAAAGGATGGTGAAGTTGGATATGTATTATGACTCACATCTTGAGATTTGGAAGGTTTATTGTTATGGAAATTATTTATCGATTTAGAGATATCTGTTTTGGGCTATCAGTGGAGGATAGTTATGATTGTTGTAGAAATTGCATGAGAACTACGAGAATTGAAACTATTTTCTCATCCATTTGCATTGGGCATTGTTGCATATTAACACATTGAAAATGTTTATTGTTTTGACAAAAAATGGGTGAATACTTGGTGAATCTGGGTTGGGGGTGCGGTTACGATATTAAGTTGGCTTGTGTGCCATTGGTGAAAGACCAAAAACTTATGCGGATAGGTGTCAAGCCTTCCGATTAATACTGGTAAAAATGACAAATTGATAATCCTTATGTAGTCTACTTGCATACACGTACCTACAGATTCACAAAGTTGTATTCACAGTCTTGCTTTCTATTGAAAGGAAAACGCTTTATGAATTGTGATAGAAACCTGGCATTGCGTGGTTTTGGAAAGAGATATAAATGTTTGTCATGAGCATTGCATATGCATCCCCCTTACGATTTTGTTAAGATTCATCAACTGTGTTGTGTATCTATTGGGCTTTGGCCTACCCAATGTAGAAATCCATTTTCATGTGCTGATGATATGCCTCCGCCAAGGCAATTACTTGGGAGGACTTGGAGCAAGAGTTTCATTTTGTTTACTTGTTGTAATTACTTTTGTACAGGCCCAGGGCTTTATCTGTTTTGAGTTTAAAACTCATTTTTGTTGTAACCAAGCATCGTCTTGGAAAATTGTAGCCATTAGGGCATTATCTGATACGCTTATGTTCATCTTATTTTTTTATCATGTAACATATGCTATAGATTCAGGGTTAGACTTGTGAATGTATATCCGCATATGTTACTCTTTGTACAAGTAATTGGAATTAATGGAGGATAATTATTTAATCATGTGTTGTTATTTAATTTACATGTTGTATGGTTTATTGTTATTTATTTCGGGGTGTTATAACTTGGTATTAGAGCGTACCGGGTTTGAAGTGGTTTTTACCACAATGGGTTTATCTCGCTTGATAAAGATATTTGTATGTATGGTGTGCTATGTGATAATTGTTTATGTGGCTAAATAGGTATGGAATTTAATTTCTAAGATATTGATTAGGTCTACGAGTTTCTAGAAATCCTGTAAGAAGAGCACTTGATCACTGCTATTTCTAACTGTTACTCTGGCAATGTCACGGGACGATCTTTATCTAGAAAAGGAAATTCGTATGTGTTTATTTGATTATGTGGAATGAATTAATTGTTGTCCATTGCTTTAGGACACGAATGAGTTAGCTTCGACACATTGTAAATGTGCTGGTCTCTTATGTTACCTTTATTAGAATGTCAAGATGTGGATGTGGTGGTGGTAGGCGTGGCAGGCCTAGATGGCATGAGGTGCCGTTAACGAATGAAATTTTGACACAAGAGGAAGAAGTTGGTTAGGCCAATGTGGCCGAACCAGTTGGTCAACAGGCCATGGGCACTTTGGCCGCGAAATGGCCGGAGCTTTGCGGAAATCCATAGACATTCTCAGAGCTGAGAATCAAGCCCAGGCCCATGTCGCTGAGATAGGGTTGTCTTTCTTGAAGAGTGAGTTCTTTCAGCAGAATTCGGATGAGTTTTTGGGGGATCTGAAGGAGCCACTGAAGGCAGATGAGTGGCTAAAGCAAATGGTGAAGAAATTTGAGATGCTTGGCATCGAGGACTACGGGTTAAGGGTGACCTTAGCATCTTTCCAACTGAAGGGAGATGCGGGTCAGTGGTGGAAGTACAAGCGTGGGCGCATTGGGGTGACTTGGGAGGTCCTTGTCAACACCTTCTAGGACAAGTTTTTACCTCCCACTATTAGAGAGAAGTTGAGGGAGCATTTTTCGGAGCTCAAACAGTTGAACACATCAGTAGCAGAGTTTGAGGCAGCTTTTATTAGCCTCTCTAGATTTGCACCAGAACTCGTGATGATGGAGGAACGCCGTTGCATCGAGTTTAAGAAGAGGTTGAAGACCGGGCTCTTGTTCAAAGTGGCTAGGTCAATGATTAGGGACTATGGATGCCTTGTGGAGGTGGAATCTCATCTTGAGACCATGGTTTAGATGGAGGAAGAGCGGATGAGGGGCTCTAGGAGGAGTCAGAAAGTTCCGTGAGAAACTCGGGACAGAAGAGGCAAAGGCGTTCCAACCCATAGCAGTCCCAAGGAGCACAGTGTAGGTCCACTTTTCTTGTACCGAGTTCTGGATTAGGGAGAGGTGGTCAGGGAGCTATCACTTGCTTCAAGTGTGGCTAGATGGGTCACAAGTCGGTAGGTTGCCCGCAGAAGGGAGGAGGGCAACAATTTGCACTATCAACGGCTCGTTCTCAGAGCCAGAGTCAAAGTCAGGGGAGAGGTCCCACCGCCTCCCTGTTATCAGTGTGGGTAGTTAGGACATGTGAGGAGGTTTTGTCTCTAATCGGGTAGCACATCTGGTGCGTCTGGCCAGAGGTAAACAGAAAGCCATCCTCCTCTAGATCTGATCTGATGTTTGCCTCACTAGTATGGCCATTACTGCCTTAGTTTCTCCACCCTCGAGCCCAAAACTTTAACAATTGGTTTCAGATCTTCTCATCACAGTTTGAAAGCCAATGCTGGATAACGCGTTTGTTTCACACTAGGCTACCAACTTAACCTCAATATTATATCTTGACCAGTGGAGGTGGGGTTTTCATATTCCAAGTTGAAGGATATGGAGAAGTGGAGTTTTGGATGAGTTCGGTGACGACTTAAATCTAATTTTTTTTAAAAAAAAAAAAATAGTTTTGTTGATGTAATAATGCTTCGTGTGTAGTGGTTTGATTCCCTCCTTTGTGGGGCACTTTTCTCCTACTTCATGGACGTGGCACTAGGATTTTTTAGACTTGAGCGATGCTTTTGTCGCTCAAGCATAGATCTTTAGCTCCCAGTACTTTGTCTGTTTACAGGCAGGACTGCTCGAGCGGTGGAGTTGTCACTTGAGTGTAGAATTCATGCTCCTAATATTTTCACTATAGGTCTGCAAAACTTCTAGGACTTCTCATTGTTTGCTCAAGCAGAAGAAATATCGCTTGAGCGATCCTTCCAAATTTGTGCTGTTAGTTTAAGCAAAGGAAGTTGTGCTTGAGCAGTTGTAACAAGCCCGCGGGGGACCTCGCTACAGTTCGGACTCCCCTGCTTTGTTTCGTTGCGGTTCGTAATCTGAACCAAAGAGTCCAACTCTGGCAAAATCATTTTGAAGGAAAACTGATTTTTGAAAAGTAGTGCCAAACATGGACTGCTTTGCCAGATACAGAGTCGCCACCTAAATATTTTTAAAATGGGAAATTTAGGAAACCCTGACTCGGTGCCGAAGGCCACGTGTCCGTCATCACCAAATGTCTTGGCTCGGGAGCATGGGTACGATCGGGGAAGGTCAGCTATGAGCACCCCTTTCGCCCGGTCCGAAGACCGGCCTCTACTAACCGTGATATCCGATTTTGAAAACATTATATGCTCTTATACCGGTTATTAACCTAGATTTACTACGTTATGCGCACAGCAAACAAGTATAGACTAGGTTGCCTAATTCGGAAATAATCATTGCATAACCGTTTATTTTGAAAGCGTTTCGGGTTTTGCTACTCGCAAGTAGGCTAAAATACGGATTTCAATGAGTTTTCCAACTCAAGCAACCCAACCTCCACCCACAGGCATTCAAACAGTTTATCTCACATAAGCACTTAGCCGCATGGTAAGCATACTGTCATGGCAACATTCACACGCATGCGATATGCTAAAGCGTAAATACTTACATCGTACTCCGTGCCAAAACAAGAAACTAGTTAGCAGACATACATGTCCCTAGGTCATGTTAAGTGGCTAATGCAACACAGGCAAGGATGCAATTTAGAGTAGGCTCGGCTAACCCTAAAATGGCACGTGAAATGCAATCATTTGATGCACGTATTCAAGTTGGAATTTAGAATACAATGCAGTTTGTATGATGTACCGAGCCCGGTGCATGTTTAGACAAATGTATGGATGCACGCATGCATTGCATAAGGTATGCTAAAATAGACGTGCCCTAATCTACCATCGTAAGCAGGTAAATAAAGGAAGAAAGAGTGGGGTTGGAAGACATGCACACACCCACGCACACTTATTACAATTATGCCCCACACGGAGGGACCAAAAGAATATACAGTCCCAAATAGTACAGTCCAAATACAGAATAAATTAATTATTACAGAAATTTCTAATTATCAAATTAAATTCAGTATATAAAAAAAAAGAGGGGCCTCAGCCCTGCCTCGGGATGCGCAAATGATGCATGCTCGAATCCGACTCGCCCGGAAACCCGCATCGTGACACTGCTGCCTCTGTTCTTACTGCCCTGTCTCTCCAAAAATTGCCAAAGTCCCAGAACACCTTCCTTGCATGCTGCTGTACACCACCGGCCGGATGGAATGGCCACCGGCTATGTAAAATGACCACCGGCTGCTTGAGAGATTATCAGCTACCCATAAAGTGCCGGTCGGCACAAAATTCCTGCAGAGGACAGTTTGACAGCAACAGCAAGCAGACAGTGCATGATATGGATTTTAGAGCAAATGTAAGCATGGTCAATGCTCCCTATCATGTATGGGACTCAAGGAAGCATGACCCTTGGTTCTTGGGCCATCAACTATGCATCTTGGTGCATGATAACCTAAGGAACCAAGATTGCATTTTAATGTAAAAAATGCATACCAACACACAAATGAAACCAAGGCCTTATCATGTGTTGGTCAAGGGCCTTGGGGACCAAGAGTTGAAACAAGTTGCACCACTTGTAGTGTGAACTTCTCTCAACCCTTATGCTTGGTTTGACAACCCCAAACCAAGCCATGAAATGCATGTATGCAACATAGCTCAAATGATGCAACATGGGCATTAGGATACGAGCATACCAAATGTCATACAACTACCGTGTTAAGCATGCAAAATGCTAGAGTATACAAGATGCAAATGTCATGCAAACATGGACCAACCAAGCAATAAGACCAACATACTACAACACTTAATGAATCAATTAAGCAATAGACATGAGGCAAGCATATGATGGTGGACTGGACCACAATGGGGCAGCCCTCAAACCAACCCAAAACAGTGGCAAAACATGCCCAAAATGGTGACCAATCACCTATGCAAACATGCAAGTCAAAGGGCCT
>JAPPVO010000568.1:0-55682 GCA_030407325.1 Camellia japonica | reverse complement strand
AAGAATAGAGAGATGTACGATGAGAGAAAAGTAAGAAAAAGGTTTTGTGAGAAAAACCGAGCCTGAGGGCCGAGTGATGTGAGCAAATACATATGTGAGAACGGGTGGGAAACATTACCTGCACTAGTAGTGGACTCCCTGCAAATCTAGTTGTCTCCCGGCAGTAGAAAGCATCCAAGCCCATCAGTGTCTCCGCCAATGTCATGGCGATGCAACTCCTTCCTTCTTTCAAACCTTGGGCCACCTCAATCAGACGGGCGCTGGATCCTCCAAAGCTCGAGGCAAACAGAAAATGAGATAACATGCATAAACAGAGGGCGTGTTGCCGGAAGCCTTGCCAATGATGGTCGCCGCGGTCACCAGCATCGGAGAACCAGTAAATCAGGCTTGAGGATATCCAACATTCCGTTACAAATCAGGGATCGAGCATCATGTGCGTTGAGTCCGCACATCCGCCCTAGGGTTTGGGCATGGCCAAAATTGAGTTGGGGCAAGATTTCCTCACCTCGCTCGGATGCTATCAAACTTGAAAATCTTCAAAAGTGGGACATACCTCTTGCCCTCCGAAGCTGAAGACGTGCGTCACTGGGTTCCAAAATCTCATCGCGGCATAGAGGAAAGGAAGATGCAGTGAAGTCCGGCCCAGCGTGAATAGTGCATTCAAGCCGAAACCCCGGAAGTTCAACTTTTTTGAGCCATCTAAAGAGGAGATCCAAGATGTGAGATTTTCTACGAGAAATGCCTCAATTTTTGTGCAAAGCAGTGATGAAATGAAAGAGTTCCAAAGTTGGAGCTTTATAGGGGGGTAAAACACTATTCGGAGACACGTGTCAGAATTCTAGGAGTTGCAGGAAAGGTGGCCGGCCGGCCACCTATTCTAGCAGGCCGGCCATCTTTGTTTCAAAAACTGGCCGGCCGGCCACCCTTTAGTCCCCAGATGCAAAATGTGGCCGGCCATGCATTGGTCCTGTTTTGCCCTCCGGAAGGAAGTTTGAGGCATTTCTACGCATCAGGGATGTCGAAGGCCTCCATTTCTCTCAGTTTCGGATGCGTTCCCTCATCCAGATCGTCCGTCCGAAGTACGCTTTGTTGTTTTTTGCTTATCGAGTTGTTGCTTTGTTTATCGAGTTGTAAGTTTTGTCGAGCTGTCGCATTTTGTGTTTAGAGTTATTACTTTTTGTTTACACAATTTTGTTAAGTCTTGTTTATCGAGTCGTTAACATTGTTGTATTTTGCTTATCGAGTTGTAAACTTGCTAAGATTCTGTTATTTCTTAGTGAGTCAAGTTGTTTGATTTGTTACGTCGGTTCATTACCTGACCCGGTAAATACACAAGGCACATTCCCATTCAATTCCATTTTTGTGCAAAATGATGCGATGCGATGCTAAGAGTTTCAAATACAAACACCTTTTCAAAAGCTGTTTCATTCCATCATGTTTTACAACAAACAAAGGTACAAGTTTTACAGAAAATAAAACTGCCTAACAATGTGCAAAGTGCTACAAACTACTAGCAAAAAGTAAATAAAGCAGGAAATAACATCAATATCCTCGAGAGCGGGAATGAGGAGGCCCCCTGATCCTCTTCTGCGGGACAACCTCTGCACCATCATCACCATCCGGGTCGGAGCTGTCATCCTCAGCATCCCCCTTGGCCTCACCTCCACTCCCGGAACCAAGGCCGGAGCCTCCCTCCTCAGCAGATGTCTCTGACTCACGATCTGCGACCTCCTCCTCCTCCTCATCATCAGGCTCTGCCTTTATAACATGTGCCCTACGTCTGCGAGACGACCCCGCTCCTCGAGCTCCTCGGACAGGCCTAGATGGCCCTGCTCCCTGAGAAGGCCTGGATGGCCCAGCTCCTCGAAAGGGCCCAGATGGCCCAGCACCTCGACCTCTCTGGGAAGGCTCGGGTGGCCCGGCCCGCGGCGGTGCATATACAGGAGGCATCTGAAAATAAAGAGTTCAATACATCAGTTCAAATATGAAAAGCAGATACAAGTACAATATGTGAGTGGGGGTGTGTGTCAGATGTGCTCTACACAGACTATCAATACAGCAGAATGTTCAAAACCGGTATGTTATCAGAAATATGCGGAATATGGGAAAGATGGACAGTACCTACACGCCTATAATGGCCAGCTGTGCCTCCCTCCGTAGGATCATGCCCTCGAATGTGGCCAGCATCCCAAGCATCTCATCCATGTACTCAACCGAAGGCTACAGATTCAAATGCAAAACTATCAGTAAAGGAATGAATGTCCGAATATCCGACTGATAAATCAAAGCTGTAAAACATACCGGTGGTGAATCAGGGTCTCTGACATATCTGTGGTCAGGAAGAGGAGGCTCTAGCGAGACCTGGTAAGGAGCCCCAAATCGCCAACTCGTCAACTCGGTCAGCATGTCAGGTCACCCAGGATGATGAAAAGTCGGTGGGATCGGCGGAATGGATCCGCGCTCACCTCTCAATGTACCAGCCCTGCTGGAGGAGGGGATATCCGTAGCACGAGCCCGGCTCGAAGATGGTACATCAGTAGACCTCCGTGGCGGAGCACGCACTCCCGTCAAGGGAGGCATCAGATATGTATGACGATAAGTGGCGTAGTCCCCATCTGTAAGGTGTAGCAAAGCATCGGTGCCCTGCATAGCACTAATGACCTCCTGGGTAGAGAGCCTATCAGCAGTCCGCATTCTGGCTGGAGGCACTGCAGGAGGATCCTGAGAAACGTACCCCCATACCTGACACAAAAAACGTTCCCCCAGGAACCATGCCCTACCAACCGACCCCTCGAGCAGGACCCTGTACTGGGAAGTGCCCGATCCTCCAGCATACTGGAATCGGATACCATCGCCCAAGACTGCCCAGGGCTGCCACGTGATCTGCGGATAATCAGTGCATAAATCAGTCAGAAACCGGGAATATACAGGGCGAATCAAAGATGAAAACGGAAAAGAACTGAGAGTTCTGAAATACCTCTGTCGTCCGAACAGTGTCAAAATACTGTCGCAGGTCGAAGAGAGTCTCTCGAGGTCTTGGTTGGTGCGGGCCCTCGAATGCCAATGAGAACGGGGTCGTAAGAAACCCTGCCACCTTCATCTCCGGGGCTAACGTCGGAAAATACACGTAGACCCATAGCTGAGAAAAACAGTGCAGAATGTAAATACAAAGTGCTGAGGGCAAAATACAGAATGTAAAGTGCGCCGTGTGTGCGATGAACAAGTAATGAGGAGCAGAAATATAAATCAAGAGGACCGAACGTACCTCCCAGGCCCTCTAGTAGCCGCCGAGTAAGTCTCCCCGCCCACGAGAGGCCGCGCTCATATAGCAATAGAGGGTAGCCAGGCCAGCGCCACCCCAGTCGTATCGACCGACCTGTGATAGGTCCACTAGGGCACTCAAAAGATACAATCCAACAGTGTTCCCCCTATCAGCAAACAAAGTGGTGCCAAAGAGGAACATAAGGAAACCTCGGGCGTACTGCTCCGCCTCCTCAGGAGACTCGGGCTCCATCTCTGGCCTCCGAAAATGGGAAGAGAACCAGGTGTACCGGACTCTCCCAGAAGCTCTGTCTACAGGTGGACGGGCCCCCAACAGATGTACCCAAGCGGCCTCCCACTCGCCCATATCCTCGTCATAAGGAATGGGCCAGCCTCCTATGTCTAAACCGGTGAGTACGGCGAAGTCTAGCGGGGTCATGGTCAGATCCCCGGTGGCGGAAAAATGGAAAGAATTGGTGGTGTCCCACCATCTCTCCACCAAAGCTGCTAACAGTGTCCTACTGGCAGGACAATGTGATAATCCCATGCAGAAGGCCCCGAACCCTGCTGAATCAACCAAATCCCGGACAGCCTCCGGGAGCTCGGTGTACCACTCTCTTGCAGCAGTGGAGCCGTATCCTCGCACGGTACGAGAGCCAACCTGCATTCAGAATGAATGCATGTGTTAGAATGAAATGAATGAGCCGTGTGCAAATGAAGTGAATAAGCCGTGTGCCAATGAAATGAATGAGCCGTATGCAAATGAAGTGAATAAGCCGTGTGCAAATGAAGTGAATAAGCCGTGTGCAAATGAAATGAATGAGCCGTGTGCAAATGAAGTGAATAAGCCGTGTGCAAATGAAATGAATGAGCCGTGTGCAAATGAAATGAATGAGCCGTATGCAAATGAAATGAATGAGCCGTGTGCAAATGAAGTGAATAAGCCGTGTGCAAATGAAATGAATAAGCCGTGTGCAAATGAAATGAATGAGCCGTGTGCAAATGAAATGAATAAGCCGTGTGCAAATGAAATGAATGAGCCGTGTGCAAATGAAATGAATAAGCCGTGTGCAAGCTTAAGTAAATAAGCTGTGTCAGAATATCAATTTTTGGGCTGCGTGTCCATTCCAAATATCTGGGCTGCGTGTTCAGAAAATCAGTGTTTTGGGCTGCGTGTTCGCTTTATATCTGGGCTGTGTGTTTAGAAAATTAATTTGGGCTGCATGTTCAAATCATAATCAGTGGGCTGCGTGTTCACTTTAATTTATATCTGGGCTGCGTGTTCAGAAAATCAGTGTTTTGGGCTGCGTGTTCAAATCATAATCAGTGGGCTGCGTGTTCACTTTAATTTATATCTGGGCTGCGTGTTCAGAAAATCAGTGTTTTGGGCTGCGTGTTCACTTTAATTTATATCTGGGCTGCGTGTTCAGAAAATCAGTGTTTTGGGCTGCGTGTTCAAATCATAATCAGTGGGTTGCGTGTTCACTTTAATTTATATCTGGGCTGTGTGTTCAGAAAAATCAGAGTCAGGGACTGCGTGTTCTACTCTCAATCAGTGTGGGCTGTGTGTTCACCATCAACTTGGGCTGTGTGTTCAGAAAAATCAGAGTCAGGGACTGCGTGTTCTACTCTCAATCAGTGTGGGCTGTGTGTTCACCATCAACTTGGACTGTGTGTTCAGAAAATCAGAGTCAGGGCTGTGTGTTCTACTTTCCATCAACTTGGACTGTGTGTTCAGAAAATCAGAGTCAGAGCTGTGTGTTCTACTCTCCATCAACTTGGGCTGCGTGTTCAGAAAATCAGAGTTTGGGACTGTGTGTTCTACTCTTAGTCAGTGTGTGCTGTGAGTTCACCTTCAAATTCGGGCTGTGTGTGTTCAACAAATCAGTGTTTGAGCCGTGTGTTCAATTCTTAACTAATGTGTACCGTGCATTCACAATCAATCGATGAGCCTAGTGTTCAGAAATTCAAGTGTTTAAACCACATGTTCAGGATGCAAGCAAAGTACTATGTCATAGGCTAAACTGTGTGTTCAAGCATGGCAAAAGTATGAAATGCACGAAAAATACAGAAAATGAAGTAAAATACCTCTCGTGCCTCATAAGAAAGGTGGTGCTCCGGCTCTCGCAGAAGTAGATCTCCGGGTGCCCGATCATTAAAGTCAGTGAAATGACGGAAAACGGCTCGCGGAAGAACATGCACCGCCGGGGCGTATCTCTCGGGGATAAAGGGGCGGACCCTCGGGGGCAACGTCATGATATCAAAATCATCTCCGGCACCTGGAGGACCTCCACCGTGAGGGAAATTACCTGCCATTTCAAAAAATCTGCAAAATGAGCAAAAATGAGCAAAAATGAGCCAAAATTGGAAAAAGTCAACAAAAGTCAACTCTCGGGAATGGAAAAGTCAACAAAAGTCAACCCCCGAGAAAATCTTCCAAATATTGAGACAAACTTACCTCAAGTGGTGAAAATGAGAAAAGAAGCCCCGAAATCAAAATTTAATCGGTCCAAAGTGCTTAAAATCGAATGATTTCGCGAAAACAACTTGCGTGGAAGGCTGAAAAGCGCGTATAAAGTGCAGATCTGAAGGAAAAAATGGTTTGGGAAGGTGGAGAGGAAGATTTCGCAGCTGTGGGAGTGATTTCGGAATGAATGGATGAGAGGATATAAAGAAAATGAGGTAAAATGACAAACTTGCCCCCGGATTTGGGCAGGTGGCCGGCCGGCCACCTTTTCTGGCTGGCCGGCCATTTGCTTTTTGACAGGTGGCCGGCAGCCTCCCCTAGGGCAACCACCTGGCCGGCCATGTTCCCCACACCCCCACCTAGCTCCCTGCAAATTTTGAGGAGGATTGGAGTTCCCGGGACCCGAAAAAGTTCAAGAAAAGTGTACTTTCTGGCGCGAAATTGCTCCGCCGGAACTTCAGCTGCAATTTCTGATATGTGTCTCATCATAACTCATCAAAATCAGTGTGTATCCTTTTTGATCATGTTGTAACCTCTCCGGGAGGTAAACCAGAGGCCGCGATCGAGTCGCCTTCGCCGAAATGCGCGTTTTCTTACTCATTGTTTCGCAACAAACGGGCATCCTGATTTATGCTCATTTTGCATTGTTGTGCGCATAACTCGCATTCTCATGAACATTTTGCATTGTCATGCATGTTTTCTTGGTGTACCATACCTCTGTGCTCAAGCATGCGTTGTCACGCACGTTCCTTTCTCGCATTGTGATGCATTCACTCGCCGACACTGTGTGTGTGAAACTTTCGAAATCACAGGAATCACATTGAATGTATGTTTTTAGCATATTGTTCCTGTTGAGTTTCTTTCTTTTGCAGGCACGATATTGTATGTACGGTTCATTTGAGGCTGGTGCGACCAGACGAATCGCGCAGGTATCGTATCTTCTCCGTGTGAGACGCGACGAGAATTGAATAATTCTCCGCATTCCTAACTGCATGAAATGTAGTTGTTGCTTTGCATTCTTGCTTAAAACTATTGCATCTATTTGCGAATACTTGCTTCATTACAGCTTGCTGCACTTGCATGATCGTTAAGTTACCTCTGGCTACATGCATATCGCTTTGCATTTTGCCCCCTTTGCCTGCGGGCGCGCCTGCGGGCACATCTCTGTTCATCATTGTATGATTGTCTAAGTATTCGGCCTTGTCAAAAACGGGTCGTCTCTGGGCTTTGACATTCACTCCCGTCACTTGTGACTTTCGAGTTCTGTCAAAGAGGGGCAACTGTAGACACCCCATTTTTGACCGACCTTAAGACTCAGACGTCACCGATTGAGCGCTCGGTGATGTTGCATATCGTGCTCGTTCAGAAGTCTCAGAGTCGCGGCTGCGAGCCCTGCCTCCGGACTTCCGAACCCTCTTCTATACTTTGTCTCGGTTTGCGAACCAGACTCGGTTTTCTCTGTTTCTCTTCCTGAGGGGAGGGAGAGGTCTCGTAGACCATCTCTCAGTGGCCGTGGGCTACATTTCGTGGCCGTAGGCCATTTTGCCCATTTTGGAGCCCGGTTCCCGGTTTTCGGAGCCGTCAGGCCGTGTGCCTCGGTTCGGGACCACCTAACCATCTCCGATTCCTCCGATTTTTGGCATACATCTTATTTACTCCCTTTTGAGGGACACTGAGGTCTGAGAGACCCACTTCGTGGCCGAATGCCACTTTCGGTGCTTAACAGCCTATTTTCGGGACCCCGAACTGCGTGTTTTGGTCCCCGAGCATTCGTTTTGCATCGGTTTTCGTTCATTTTTGGCAGGTACCTCTGTTTTATCACCAGGAAGGTCACTGAAGGGTGGGAGGCCAACAATTGTCTCAGCAACCAGTTATGCCTTCCAACGCCCGTTTTTCTCACTTCCGGGCCAATGTTGACCACCCTAGGAGCATTTTCTTCAAGCCCAAACCACATATTTGTGTTGTACACACATGGGAGGACCCCAAAAGTCCATGGCCGGCCAGTAATTGTTATTGACCCTTTTGAACCCCTCTTTAAAATGGCCTATTCTCTCTCTTGTTTTAGAGTTGTCAGTTTTGAACCACAGGGTCTTGTTCAGCACACATGGGAGGACACTAATCTCTTATGGCCGGCCACTAATTCAACTTCCCCATTTTTGCCCCTTGGCCGGCCGGCCACCTGCAACCAAAATACCTAGCCGGCCTTGATCCTCACAATTGGCACTTTACAGCTGTATAGCTGTTTTCCCCCAAAATATCTCTATCCGGGGGAAGACTTGAGGAGGAAGACTTGGTGTCATTTTCCTCCTACCTTGCTCCCTCTCTTTGGCCTTTATAACAGCAGCTCCAACACTCTCTCAAGGGTTAGAAAAACTTGCCTCAAGCACACACACTCATATCCATCTCTATCTCTCTCATTTTTCTCAAGTTTGGTGCCATTTCTTCATCATCATCAAGCACCACCACCACCACTCCATTTCCAGCAGCAAGGGGAGCTTTTCAGAGGCTTAGAAGCAACATTCCTCAAGCCAAGAGGTAGCAAAAGTGTGGTCTTCAAGGCAAAATGAAGAATCAGCAACTTTTCGGAGTCTGGCACGCATTGCGAGAAACATTGCAAATAGAGGCTAAATTGGGCATCCCAATGGATTTCTGCGCAAAACAGCCCAAAACATGCATCACTTCATTATCCGGAGCGGAGTCAAGGCAGTCCCTGGCTTGCATGCCAGTTTACAATTTTTCTTAGTTAATTTGTAAATTAATTAGGAATTTGTACATTATATGGACTGTATTATTTGGACTGTACCATTCTTTCATTCGGGACTGTATATTTATTCGGACCCTCTGCGCGAGGGCATAATTGTAATAAGTGTGCGTGTGTGTGATGTATGTCTTCCAACCCCACGTCTTTCTTCCCTTTTATTTACCCGCTTATGATGGTTAGATTAGGGCATATTTCAATTAGCATACAGTATGACAGCATGTTTGCATCATTCATCTGTTTTGCACGCACCGGGCTCGGCGCATCATACAAACTGCATTTGTATTTCAATTCCAAATTGAATACGTGTTAGTTGTAGCATTCCATATGCCATGTTTAGAATAGCCGAGCCTGCTATAGTTGCATTATTGCATGCGTTGCATTAGACATTTCTGTATAATTAGGATCATGCATGATTTCTAATCAGTTTCTATTTTTGGCTCGGAGTACTCGGTGAGTTTTATGCTTTAGCATCCTTACACGCGTGTGAGTGCTGCCATGAATAGCATGCTTGCCATGAGGCTATGTGCTTATGTGATATAACTGCCTTGAATGCCTGTGGGTGGTGGTTGGGTTACTTGAATTGGGACAATTCATCAAATATTTGTTTTAAGCCCACTAGATAGTGGCAAAATCACGTTTTCTAAAGCCCACCTGAGGGTGGCAAATCCATGTCTCAGCCTACCTGCGGGTAGCACCATCAAACCATTTTCAAACAAACAAACATGAAATGTTTTGTTCCAATTCAGGCGGCCCAGTCTATACTTATTTGCTGCGAGCATCACATAGTAACCTAGGCTAATAACCGGAATAAGAACTCACAATGTTTTCAAAATAAGATATCATGGTTAGTAGAGGCCGGTCTTTGACCGGGCGAGCGGGGGTGCTCACGAAGTGACCTTCCCCAATCGTACCTAAGTTCTCGAGCCGAGGCAACTTTGGTGATGACGGACACGTGGCCTTAGCACCGAGTCAGGGTTTCCTAAATTTCCCAAAAATAAAATATTTAGGTGGCGACTCTGTATCTGGCAAAGCAGTCCATGTTTGGCACTTCTTTCAAAAATCTGTTTTCCAAAACGATTTGCCGGATTTGGACTCTTTGGTTCAAGATTAAGAACCGTGACACAAATCGAGTCCGAGCTGTAGCGAGGTCCCCGCGGGCTTGTTACACCTCCCCAAGGGAATTCATAATCCGGAGCTCACTATCAATTCTCTCCCCATCTCTCAAAACAAACACAATGTTAATGGGTTCCACCTTACTATCAATCTCAATCCCCCACTCTAACTCTCCAAACAAATGGAGCCTAAGCTCATTCTCTCCTTTCATCAAGTAAATTTTCTCACTATTAAAAATAAATAATTCAATATCGAGGTGAAAGAACATTGAACCAAAGATCATTAGTCATTAATCTGGTAAATAATGCTTTTACCACTTGAATAGTAGATAGTACAGGTTTTTAATTCAAAATTAAAATTTATATTTTATAAATTTAATAGCACACCTATCAAGTAGACACTTCCATTAATATCTATATGGTTCGTTTTTATTAGATTCTTTTTTTTTCCCTTATCATTTAGTTTGTATGTGTGTTTGTCTGATTTCTATATCTTGGGTTGTTTTGTAACTTCACCACTTAAAGAGGTGCATCCTCTTTTTTCGGGAAATTTTATTTCCACACACCTAATTAACTTATGGCAAATCTTTTCTCAATACATACCTATTAATTTAATATTAACTAATTTTCTCAATCCACGCCTTTAAAATTACAATTGTATCTTTCACTTATATCCATGATACACACACTTCACCCTCAAATCCACACCCTTAAACTCTATTACTAAGACATAACACTGTCACGACCCAAACCCGCCCCTAAGGGTTTAGTATCATAACCGGCCAGTAATCCATGATTACCAAAGGCCTGCTTAACAGTAAAGACAATAATACAATATAAAGGGCTGGCGGAAGCCAATCAGTAATAAAAAAAGATGTCCAATGAGCTGTGAAAACCTGAATGGAAAAAGACTTTTATGGACATAACCACATTCATAACCATAAACATATATACATATCAGATATACATAACATACAGGTTAGGGACCTAATCCCTTCACCATAACTGTACAACCAAGTCTTTAACATTCGATACAATAATATAGACAAAAAGGGTGAATCTGGAACACCCCAAAACAGTTTTAACTCGTGTAGGTTCGGGACCTCGAGGTGAGGCACAATGGTTGGCTTGACAAAACATGAGCTTAACTCGACGCGTCTAGCTCTGGTCCGGTGCTTGGCCACCTATATATATATATATATATAAACTGTGAGCTAAAGCCCAGTAAATAACAAATGAGTAAAGAGGTTAAAAATGATGTCCTTATAGTCTTGAAACAATCGATTAGCATTAGAACATTTTCAATCAATGTCGTTTGTCAATCAATCATTCAATTTGATCAATTCGATCCATCATATTCATTAAATCATACGTGGTACATCCGATAGGAACAATACACTAGGTCTTAAAAGACCGAACAATCAATTGATAGCCATCATACAATAACAATAGTTCCAAGATTTGGAACTGACAAAGATCTCTGTAACAATAACGATGTCAATAACAATAACAATCACAATACGCTATGATGCCACGAATACAATTCAAAATAGGATCATCATTCAATCAATAAAAAGTATCGTTTCAGAAAGCAATATGATTTATCAATTTGAAAATAAATACGATTGAACATATCTTTACTACATTGTTACTCACAGATTACTGGGCTATAGGCAGGCTATTTAGCGTCCTTGGGTGCCAAACCTACACAGTTGTAGAACGAACACACACTAAATTACATACTCGGGATTAATAACTTAGCTCCTAACTTGATTTGGTGTGGTTCTAGAACATTATCCTTATTATGATGCCTTAAACATGATCTAGGAATGCCTAGGATGAAATGAGGATGCAAAAGGGGTACTTAAAAACATTTTTCAAAACTTGCTAAAAACAGGGGTCTCGTTCGAGCGTAGACTCCTTCGCTCGAGCGAGCTTACCGAATGAGAGAGGTCGCTCGAGCGTAGATTCCCTCGCTCGAGCGATCTACAAAAATGTAAAAAAGTACTGGTTGCTGAAATTCTTCGCTCGATGCTCGCTCGAGCGTGAGACATAACTCCTCGCTTGAGCGTAGGTCTCGTCGCTCGAGCGTGCGTCTGCACACGCAAAAACCTGAGAGCTTGCGATTTACGCTTGAGCCAGCATTCCGTCGCTCGAGCGAGAGTCTGAAAATAAAGGTGGTCGCTCGAGCATGGAATCCTTCGCTCGAGTGAGGAAGCCAAATTCTGGGTTTTCCAGATTCGCTCCCAAAGCTCAAACCAAGAATCAAACTTGCCAAAACTCATCATTTTGGGCCAAATTTCTAGAAAACACTTAGAAACTCATAATACAACATGTTTTGAAGATCATTTTATAAAATCAAAGCCCAAAAGTATGCCAATTGAACACAATTTCAATGTAACTTTTATAAACAATGCAAGAACATAACATGCATGAAGTTTCTTGATCTTGAGCTTCTCAAACCATGATCATATGCAACATTCAACTCAAAACATGGTGAATTCTTGGATTTTAACTATGATAAGAACATGCATGTGAAATTTCATAAAAATAAACTTCAAACTCCATGGTATGGGCATGCATGCATAAATTAACTTATCTTCCTTAAATTCTAGCTCAATTCTCCCATTAATTCACCTATTTAATTCATATACAAGTCCTAGATGGCTCAATAACAAGATTAAAAAGTTGAGCTCTTACCTAGGCTTCTCAATCAAACTTCACCTAAGCCAAATCCTTGAGCAATGTAGACAAGTCTTCAAAATTTCCTTCAATTTTTCTAAATTTCAAGAAAAAACTCTTGTTGAATTCAATTTCCCTCAAGTCTCTCCCTCTCTCACGTTTTAACACAAGGAGGTGGAAGATAAATGGTGTCAAACATGCAATAGGTATAAAAGACATGGTCTTGAGGGAGCCCACTCAATGGAAAGAGCGTAATTAACTTAGGCTCAAGTAATTTAACATTATTTATTCTAATTTAATTGTTCCAAATCGAATTTCAATTAAACTTACCATAAAATTCTATAAATCCTAACTAGCATATAACACAAGTCAATTTCTGAATCGGTTGCCGATAAGGCGTTCAATTCGCAATTTAAATTCAAAACACGAGCAGATCTTCTTATATCAAACAGATAAGAATGCAATTAAAATAACATACACATGTAATCAATTTAGGATTTCATCTTAATCAATTACTTATCATACTTAATCATGAGTTAACGCTAATCAGAAGTGAGGGTTGTCACAGTCTTCCCTCCTTAAAAAAAGTTTGGTCCTCCAAACTCGAATTACCTTCATTTTGGAAGAACACTGGATCCAGGGGGAACAATTCAGGATATCTTTTCATCATATCGTCTTCCCTTTCCCAAGTCGCGTAATTGCCACCATGATTTTTCCAATCCACCTTCACTAACGGGATTTCCTTATTTCTCAACCTCTTGATTCGTCAGTTTACAATCTGAATAGGCCGTTCTTCATAAGTGTAATCATCACTCAATACCACACAGGTAGGCTCAATAACATGGAAAGGATCTCGAAAATAATCCCGCAACATCGAAATATGAAAGACATTATGCATATGTTCCATTTCAGAAGGAAGTGCTACTTGATATACCATTGGATTAATCTTTTCAATGATTTCATACGGCCCAACATACCTCGGTGCCAGCTTACCTTTAGCTCCAAAGCGAGTCTGTCCCTTCATTGGTGTCACTTTAACAAAAATATGTCTCGCCTTCGTACATCCGCGTAGCTTTTCTGCCGACTTTGTGCGGTTTTCAATCATTGTTGAATCAGTTTCATCTTTTCTGTGGTCTCATGTACAATCTCGGGCCCAAGCAAAGGCCCATCTCCGACTTTTGCCCAACAAATAGGAGATCGACATTTTCTGTCATATAAAGCCTCGAAAGGCGCCATACCAATACTCGAATGAAAACTATTGTTGTAGGCAAATTCAGCCAAAGGTAAATGACTTTCCCAGTTCCCTTGGAAATCAAGCACATACATACGCAGTAAGTATTCTAGAGTCTGGATTGTTCTTTCCGATTGGCCATCTATCTGAGGATGGTAGGCACTACTCAATCTCAATTCGGTACCCAATACCGTTTGTAGACTTTGCCAAAATCTTGATGTAAACTTCGAGTCCCTATCAGAAAGAATGGACACAGGCACTCTATGTAATCTAATAATCTCATTAATATAAATTGTAGCCAACTTATCCGCATTATAAATTGTTTTGACAGGTAAGAAATGAGCAGATTTAGTCAATCGATCAACAATAACGCAAATTGAATCCATACCTCTACTGGAGCGAGACAATCCAACAATGAAATCCATAGTAACATGTTCCCATTTCCACTTTAGTATTGGCAAAGGTTGAAGTAAGCCCGCGGGTCGTTGATGTTCAGCTTTAACTTGTTGGCAATGTAGGCATTTCGATACAAACTCAGCAATTTCTTTCTTCATTCCTGGCCACTAGAAATTAAGCTTCAAATCTTGGTACATTTTTGTATTTCCCGGATGGATAGAAAGTTTTGAGCTGTGGCCTTCTTGCAAAATTCGCTTTTCAATTCTGGATCATTTGGTACGCATAACCTTCCTTGGAATTTCAACACCTCGTTTTCAAATTTAAAGTCCGGCCTTGGTTTAGATTCCCATTCATCAATGATCTTTTTCAAAAAGTCATCTTGTTGTTGTTTCTCTTTGATCTCTTCAATGAGTACTGGTTGAGCAAAAATAGCAGCCAATGTCCCACTTTGTTCACGCAAAACAATCTCAACTTCAAATTTCTCAAGATCACGTAGCAGTTTTTTATGTCCGGTGAGCAAACATGCCAAATTCCCAATTGATTTTCGACTAAATACATCAGCAACGGTGTTAGCTTTCCCCGGATGATACAAAATTTACAAGTCATAGTCTTTTATCAATTCTAACCATCTCCGCTGTCTCATGTTCAACTCTTTCTGTGTAAAGAAATATTTCAAACTCTTGTGATCTGTGTACACCTCACATGTTGCCCCATATAAATAGCGACACCAAATTTTCAATGCAAATACAACTGCCGCAAGTTCCAAATCATAAGTTGGGTAGTTCTTTTCATGTGGCCTCAGTTGTCGGGAAGCATACACAATAACTTTACCATTCTGCATTAATACACATCCCAAACCCTTATAAGAAGCATCACTAAAAATAGTAAATCCATCTGTACCTGAGGGTAGGGTGAGAATCGGTGCAATCACAAGTCGAGTCTTTAATTCCTGGAAAGTTGAGTCTCTTTGGTCGGTCCAATCAAATGGTATTCCCTTTTGAGTTAACTGAGTTAATGGTAGGGCAATTTCGGAAAAATCTTTCACGAATCTTCAATAATATCCGGCCAAACCCAAGAAACTCCGAACTTCAGTAACATTAGTCGGTCTAGGCCAATTCACTACTGCTTTAATTTTCTGTGGATCAACTGAAATGCCATCCTTACCAATCACATGTCCCAAAAACATAACGTTATCAAGCCAAAATTCACACTTTGTTAGTTTTTCATACAGTTTCTGTTCTCTCAAGGTTTGTAAAGCAATTCTCAAATGATGTTCATATTCCTCCTTACTCTTGAAATAAATCAAAATGTCATCTATAAAAAAAACCACAAATTCATCGAGGAATGGTTTGAAAATTCTGTTCATAAGATCCATAAATGCAGCAGGCGCATTAGTAACTCCGAAAGGCATGACAAGAAATTCATAATGTCCATACCTTGTTCGAAAGGCAGTCTTTTCAATGTCCTCTGCTTTGACTTTCAATTGATGATATCCGGATCTAAGGTCAATTTTGGAGAAGACCTGAGCACCTTGTAATCGGTCAAATAAATTATCAATACGAGGCAATGGGTACTTGTTTTTCACTGTCACCTTATTCAATTCACGGTAGTCAATACAAAGCCTTAACAAGCCGTCCTTCTTTTTCACAAATAAAACTGGTGCGCCCCACGGTGAAGTACTGGGTCTGATAAACTTTTTGTCCAATAGTTCTTGTAACTGAATTTTCAATTCTTTCAATTCAGTAGGTGCCATCCTGTACGGAGCTTTGGAAATTGGCTGTGTACCCGGTAACACCTCAATGGTGAACTCAATCTCCCTATCAATCAAATCCCCTGGCAAGTCATTTAGAAAAACATTTGGGAATTCTCTAACAATAGGAATACTGTCCATATTAGCTTTAGTATCAGTAGGTACAGTCAACACACAACATAAATATCCTTTACACCCCTTTTTAATTAATTTGAATGCTTTCATAGACGAAATTAAGTATGGGGGAGGCACAACACCAACTCCATTAAACACAAATTCAGGCAATCCAGGTGGACGAAAAATAACTTGCTTTGTTACGCAGTCAATAGAGGCATGATATTTTGTTAACCAGTCCATTCCCAAAATTACATCGAAATGATCAATATTCAATGGTAGCAAGTCAACATACAAAAGTACGTCTCCAATAACAATCTCACATGCAGGATACACATAAGCACAAGTCATAGATCCCCCAGTAGGTGAAGATACAGCTAACAAATAGTTCATGGGTTCTAATGGTCTATTTAATTTTCGTGAAAAAGCATGCGAGACAAACGAATGTGTAGACCCCGAATCAATCAAAATATAAGCGTTTTGAGCACAAATTGAAAGTATACCTGACACGACTGTCTCGGTATTCTGCACATCTCCTGGTACAAGTGCGAACACTCGGCCTTGTCTCATGGGTTATTTCCCGGTAGCTTTGGAATTGGGTTTTGGTGTAGCAGTTGATGCTGCAGCACTTGCTACGGGTCTACTAAAATTCTGGGAAGCGAGAGGGCAGTCTTTAACCATGTGGCCCACCTTGCCACATTTGTAACAAGCACCGGAGATTCTATAACAAATCCCTTTGTGTCTCTTGCCGCATTCTGAACAATGCGGTATAAAGTTATTGCCCCGGTTAGAGTTGCTCGTTGACCTAGTGTTTTGCTTTTTGTTCATTGAACTGTTCGGGCCCTTCTTAAAATTAAAACTCTGCCTCTTACCCCGCCACTCAGTGACCAGTGTCTTAGTCTATTTCAATGCTACGACATTTGTTTCGGCTATAATTGCTCGGTCAAGGACATCCACATACTTGAGTAATTTTGGGACATTAATTCGGTCAAGAATTTCCACATTAAGCCCACCCTCAAACTTTCTGGCCTTCTTATAGTTGGTATCCACCATGTGTGGTGCATATCGGGCGAGCTCAGTGAACTTAGATTCATATTCAGCTACTGACATGGTACCCTGCTTCAGTTGTTCAAATTCAGTCACTTTACGGTCCCTGACACACTGAGGGAAGTACTTCTCATAAAAAGCTTCCTTAAACTGAGTCCAGGTCATAACATTGTTTGTATCACGAATGAGCATCCACCACTGTCTAGCTTCTTCTTGTAAAGTAAACGTAGCCAGTAATACCTTATGTGCTTCTGAACAGGGAAATACTTCAAATAGCTTTTCAGTTTCTAAGACCCATGCTTCGGCCTTTAGTGGCTCAAGACCTCCTTGAAATGTTGGTGGCTTCATTTTGTTGAACTTCTGTGTCAAAGCAATTACATCATCATTGGCATTTAGTTCTGGCTGCACTGGAGGAGGTGGGGACTGTTGGTTATGTTGTTGTCTCAAAGCCTCAGTCAATAATTCCACCATTCTTTCCAACCTTGCCATCCTTATTTCAGATGATTCAGGTTCATTCGTATTTCTTGCATTCTCCATTTCACTATATACAATACAGTAATAATAAACATAGGGAAAAAAAAATTGCTTATTTATGTACATTAGCACATACATACGTATCATGGCCACACACACTTTCTAATGCTCATGCAATGCCCTATTTACTTTTCTAGGACATCCTATAGCTCATTTGGACACGTGTGTGCGGTATAACTCGTGCTCTGATACCACTCTGTCACGACCCAAACCCGCCCCTAAGGGTTTAGTATCGTAACCGGCCAGTAATTCGTGATTGCCAAAGGCCTGCTTAACAGTAAAGACAATAATACAATATAAAGGGGCTGGCGGAAGCTAATCAGTAATAAAAAAAAAAAAGGTCCAATGAGCTGTGAAAACCTGAATGGAAAAAGACTTTTATGGACATAACCACATTCATAACCATAAACATATATACATATCAGATACACATAACATACAGGTTAGGGACCTAATCCCTTCACCATAACTGTACAACCAAGTCTTAAACATTCGATACAATAACAGAGACAAAAAGGGTGAATCTGGAACACCCCAAAACAGCCTTAACTCGTGCAGGTTCAGGACCTCGAGGTGAGGCACAATGGTTGGCTTGACAAAACATGAGCTTAACTCGACGCTTCTAGCTCTGGTCCGGTGCTTGGCCACCTACATATATATATATATATATATATAAACTGTGAGCTAAAGCCCAGTGAATAACAAATGAGTAAAGAGGTTAAAAATGATGTCCTTATAGTCTTAAAACAATCGATTAGCATTAGAACATTTTCAATCAATGTCGTTTGTCAATCAATCATTCAATTTGATCAATTCGATCCATCATATTCATTAAATCATACGTGGTACATCCGATAGCAATAATACACTAGGTCTTAAAAGACTGAACAATCAATTGATAGCCATCATACAATAACAATAGTTCCAAGATTTGGAACTGACAAAGATCTCTGTAACAATAACGATGTCAATAACAATAACAATCACAATACGCTATGATGCCACGAATACAATTCAAAATAGGATCATCATTCAATCAATAAAAAGTATCGTTTCAGAAAGCAATATGATTTATCAATTTGAAAATAAATACGATTGAACATATCTTTACAACATTGTTGCTCACAGATTACTGGGCTATAGGCAGGCTATTTAGCGTCCTTGGGTGCCAAACCTGCACAGTTGCAGAACGAACACACACTAAATTACACACTCGGGATTAATAACTTAGCCCCTAACTTGATTCGGTGTGGTTCTAGAACATTATCCTCATTATGATGCCTTAAACATGGTCTAGGAATGCCTAGGATGAAATGAGGATGCAAAAGGGGTACTTAAAAACATTTTTCAAAACTTGCTGAAAACAGGGGTCTCGCTCGAGCGTAGACTCCTTCGCTCGAGCGAGCTTACCAAATGAGAGAGATCGCTCGAGCGTAGATTCCCTCGCTCGGGTGATCTGCAAAAATGTAAAAAAGTACTGGTTGCTGAAATTCTTCGCTCGATGCTCGCTCGAACGTGAGACATAGCTCCTCGCTCGAGCGTAGGTCTCGTCGCTCGAGCGTGCATCTGCACACGCAAAAACCTGAGAGCTTGCAATTTACGCTTGAGCCAGCATTCCGTCGCTCGAGCGAGTGTCTGAAAACAAAGGTAGTCGCTCGAGCGAGGAAGCCAAATTCTGGGTTTTCCAGATTCACTCCCAAAGCTGAAACCAAGAATCAAACATGCCAAAACTCATCCTTTTGGGCCAAATTTCTAAAAAACACTTAGAAACTCATAATACAACGTGTTTTGAAGATCATTTTATAAAATCAAAGCCCAAAAATATGCCAATTGAATACAATTTCAATGTAACTTTTATAAACAATGCAAGAACATAACATGCATGAAGTTTCTTGATCTTGAGCTTCTCAAACCATGATCATATGCAACATTCAACTCAAAACATGGTGAATTCTTGGATTTTAACTATGATAAGAACATGCATGTGAGAATTTCATAAAAATAAACTTCAAACTCCATGGTATGGGCATGCATGCATGAATTAACTTATATTTCTTAAATTCTAGCTCAATTCTCCCATTAATTCCCCTATTTAATTCATATACAAGTCCTAGATGGCTCAATAACAAGATTAAAAAGTTGAGCTCTTACCTAGGCTTCTCAATCAAACTTCACCTAAGCCAAATCCTTGAGCAATGTAGACAAGTCTTCAAAATTTCCTTCAATTCTTCTAAATTTCAAGCAAAAACTCTTGTTGAATTCAATTTCCCTCAAGTCTCTCCCTCTCTCACGTTTTAGCACAAGAAGGTGGAAGATAAATGGTGTCAAACATGCAATAGGTATAAAAGACATGGTCTTGAGGGAGCCCACTCAATGGCAAGAGCGTAATTAACTTAGGCTCAAGTAATTTAACATTATTTATTCTAATTTAATTGTTCCAAATCGAATTTCAATTAAACTTACCATAAAATTCTATAAATCCTAATTAGCATATAACACAAGTCAATTTCTGAATCGGTTGCCGATAAGGCGTTCAATTCGCAATTTAAATTCAAAACACGAACAAATCTTCTTATATCGAACAAATAAGAATGCAATTAAAATAACATACTCATGTAATCAATTTAGGATTTCATCTTAATCAATTACTTATCATACTTAGTCATGAGTTAACGCTAATCAGAGGTGAGGGTTATCACAAATACCTTGTGCTTCTTTCTTTTGTATAATACCCTGTGCTTAGCAATGATGAATCTACTTAATGGCTATCCTCAAACTGAGAGGGAGATTTATGATCAGATATGGGCCGAGCTATGGGCTGAGCTATGGGCCGAGCTAATTTGGGTTGCGGTCGAAGTCTTAACTCGGGCAAGACGAGGTTGCGTGCTCGACCGGGATCTTGATGTGGTTGAGTGATAGACACACATGGACTAAGATTCTAGCCCAATCAGGTTAAGGATGGAGGTTTGAGGCGTTAGCCTGCTCTGAGGCATGCGTTTCACTAAGTTGGATGGAATTCGTCCTCAGAAGACTAGGTTTGACCAAGCAAAAGCTCGTTGTGGACTTACGAGCCCGGTTGAACCAACGTTCAAGCTTGTATCTCAAGGCCAAGCAGGTAGCGCGGTCCTGGGAAAAGATTGTGGTGTCGTGCTAAGTATAGCTCGGTAGGAAGTGCTACGTGGCATGATTGGATTGTGGGAAGAAGATTCCGCTGTCCGTACACATCTATACCGTTAGGCGGTTTTGGCATTTAGTGTTTGGCAGTATTAGCGCTTACATGTGGAGGAAGGTAAGAGGGGAACATATTTACACGTCAGGAGTAAGACGGACAGAGAGAGCACGCAGAAACTATATAAACGATGTTGTGCCTCCATGCACAGGTCTAGAACATCTGGTTATCAGAGCTACCTACGTATTTGTCTCTCTCTCTCTCTCTTCTCTCTAAGTGTACTAACTTGACCGTCGGAGGATTTTTTCAGCAGCACACTGTCGGGTAGCTCACCGTCTTTATGTTCTTAGGTCACTTGAAAAAAGCGAAGTTTGGACACGAGGAGTACGAAAAGCGACGAATATTTATTCCCCGTACACAAACTAAATTGGAAATCGAGCATTTCCATGATGAAATAAGGTCCCGACCTCTAAAAATGGTCATTTTAGAAGCAAGATCATATTGATTATGCATGAGTCGTTTCAGAGTACAAATAATTGATAAATAGTTACCAAATTGTGAAAATATACAATTTTAACATAAAATTTTGCTCAAAAGTTACTATCAGAATAGTTCAGAAGTCAAATTATACATGTCGTTGGCTCTGTAATACTACAGTTTTCACGTATTAACCTCAGCACAGATCCCTATTTTTCTCATTCTGTTTTGCAATAATAGAAACTTAAAGCCTCATTGGGGCTTAACCAGTCTTTGTGGTTGAGAATGGTGGGATTATTAGTATCTAGAGATGACCTAGATGGAGAAAAGGAGTCAGAATGGATTGGGGAACTCGATTTGTGGTTGAGAATTTGGGGAAAAGAGTAAAGCAATGAAGATTGAAGAGTTGATTGGTGAAATTGGGTAGTGTTGTTAGCAAATATTAAACATGAAATCATTTTGAGATTGCGACTTTAGAGTATTGGACTTGCTTTCTCGTGAGATGACTGTGGAGTGAGCTCTGTAGCAATGTTTATATATATATATATATATCAACAATAATTCATCCTCCCTTTTCCCCCCACCCCCTTTGACCCCCTCTCTCTCATTGGTCCCCTTTTCTTTTTCTTTTTCTTTTTCTTTTTTTTCCTGCTCCTCCAATCACCACCTGCCACGTGGCAAAGGGGGTGAGGGGGTGACCCCCAAAAGGGGGTCCCAAGCATTATTCATATATATATATATACACATATAGCGAGAGGCAAACGTAATCTTTGTGCAAGTTAAATAAATAAATAAATAAAATATTTATTATATGTTATATGTAATTCAAATGGTAAAAGTTTTATTTATCAAATTTATGATCTCAAGTTCAAGTCACACCAATGTTTATATATATATATATATATATACGCATCTAATAAGAAAACGATTTAAATAATATAGTATAAACCTATAGATTAAAACAATATGAGAGATGTTTTGAGAGTATTAATTTGTAAGCAATAGAGGAGTATAAAATGTGTAACAAGCAAAGTGACAACAATGGGAAAATTAGGTTTTAATTTTTTTAATTCGAAAGGTGTATATTGAGATTTTTTTTGTTCTTAAAAGATATTTACAGAGAATTTTTCTATCTAATATTACGGATGTTGTTGGATGTCTATTATGGTCATTTTTACTTAGGATATAATTGTCATTAAATTAATATTTCATTAAATGTGTGCCCTGAGCTAATCAGGTGTGTGTTTTCCCTCTTTTTTCCTTTTTTCTTTTGTTTTTTAATTTTATTTTGCCTCTGTCTTTCAAAATAATTACCTTTCTACCATTTAATTTTTCTCAAATTGTTTGTAATTATTACGTTTCTTAAATTTTGTTTGTTTTTACCAAAATTATATTTTCTTTGTTATATATACTATAGGGATGTGTTTGATTGGACGGATTGGATAAGAGGAGATTATAATCCTTCGGACTTGAATTTTGAGACTGTGAATCCCTCGGACTATTTGGTTAGATTGAATGTGTATCCCGCATTTGTTTTCTTATGGATTTAGATGTCTGAAAATAACTATTTTTAGTGAATCTAAAGTTTGGTTGGACGGACTGGATAATGATAAATGTTCAAAAGACTATTTTACCCTTGTAATTTATAATTTAACAACACTAAAAAAATTTAATTTATAAGGCCATAATTTTTAATTTATTATTTTTAATTAAATTAAATTTATAATTTATAATTGTTATTTAATATATAATTTTAAATTAACAACACAAAAAAAATTATTTAACATATAAATTAAATTTTTTAACAACACTAAAAAATTTTAATTTATATGGCAATAATTTATAATTTATCATTTTTAATTAAATTAAATTTATAATTTATATTTTTTTATTTAATATAAGAAACACTAAAAAAATAATTTATAAATGTTCAAAAGACTATTTTACCATTTTCCAATTGTTTACTAAGTAATAGCATGAGGGTAAAATGGACATTTCACACATTAGTCCCATGAGATACCAATCCCATGGAAATAATCCCACCCTCTCTCTAGTTTAGTCCCTCATATGAGAGATATGGAGTCCGACTGGACTCCATGTCTGGTGGACTAAAATTGCACCAAATGATGGACATCCCACTCTATTGGATAAGCAATCTGAACAGTAAATAATTCCCTACTAATCCCTTGAATCAAACACACCCTAAGGCCATGTTTGTTTGGGCGGACTGGATTAGATTGGATTAGTATTCCCATGACTAATACTCATAGGATTACGAATCCTTTGAATTGTGTATCCTATCCTTTGTTTGAATTGGGTTAGGATTACAAGGAGGGATTAACAAAATATTATCCAATCTGATGTTTGTTTAAGGAGATTGAAATGGACAGGACATGATAAGACATGGGACATCCAATATATTGACCATAATACCCCTATTATAATTAATGTTTATAATTTTTAAAAATTAAATTTCCCTATTGTTGCTCCATATCCATTTTGATTCATTTGAACAAAAATTAACCCATTTTTTCTTTAATAGAAAAAATCAAAAATCATTCAACTATAAAATTTATATATACATAAGCAACTATTAAAAAAAATACACTACTAATTTAATCATCTAACCATTCATTGCCCAAATTCAAAAAAGCAATTATTTGAACAAAATTTAACCTCCATTTTTTTTTAATATAAAAAAATAAAAATCATTCAACTATAAAATTTATATAAACAAGCAACCATTAAAAAATATGCACTGCTATTTTAATCATCTAACCATTCACTGTCTAAATTCAAAAAGGCATTCTGTGACAACCCTCACCTCTGATTAGTGTTAATTTGTGATTAAGCATGATAAGTAATTGATTAAAATAAAATCCTAAATTGATTACATGAGTGTGCTGTTTTAATTGTATTTCTATCTGTTTGTTACAGAACGATCTGCTCATGTTTTAATTTCGAATTGCGAATTGAAAACCTTATCGGTGACCGATTCAAAAATTGATTAGTGTTATATGCTAATTAGGATTTATATGATTTTATGGTAGGTTTAATTAAAATTTAATTTGGAATGATTAAATTAGAATAAATAATGCTAAATTACTTTAGCTTGAGTTTATTACACTTTTGCCATTAGTGGGTCTTTACAAGGCCATTTGCTTGATTCCTTATATGTTTGGCATCATCTACCTTCCACCTCCTTGAGTAAAAACGTGAGTGAGAGAGAGTAGGAGAAAATTTGATTCAACTAGAGAATTGCTTGAAATTTGAGGAAATTGAAGAAACTTTGAGGACTTGTCCATCTTGCTCAAGATTTTAGTGTCCTAAGTCTAATTGAACATCTAAGGTAAGAAATCTAGTCCCTAGTCTTGAATTTAAGTTGTATCACCTATGACTTCAAGTGAATTGAATTATGAGATATGATATTTAAGCTTATGAAACATTAATTCATGCATGTATGTCCATATCATGGAATTTTGAAGTTGTTTTCATGAAATTCTTACATGCATGCCCATATTATGGTTGTACTCTAGAATTTATCATGTTTTTGAGTTCAATCTTGCATTTGATCATGTTTTGGAGTTTTGGAGTTTTAGAGTTCATGAGAACTCATGCATGTAATGTTATTGTTATGTTCATAAAGTTTTAATTGAAATTTGGTTCAATTGGCATACTTTGGGGCCTTGATTTTATGAAATAGTCTTTAAATCATGAGGTATTATGAGTTTCTAAGTATTTTCCATAAAATTTGCCCAAAAGGATGAGTTTGAAATGTTTGATCCATGGTTTGAGCTTTGGGAGCAAATCTGAAAAACCCAGAATTTGGCTTCCTCGCTCAAGCGAAGGATTCCACGCTCGAGCGACCACCTTTGTTTTCAGAATTTCGTTCGAGCGACGGAATTCTGGCTCGAGCGTAAATTGCAAGCTCTCAGGTTTTCGCGTGTGCTGACGCACACTCGAGCGACGAGACCTACGCTCGAGCGAGGAATTGTGTCTCATGCTCGAGCGAGCATCGAGCGAAAAATTTCAGCAACCAGTACTTTTCACATTTTTGCAGATCGCTCGAGCGAGGGAGTCTACGCTCGAGCGACCTCTCTTATTCGGTAAGCTCGCTCGAGCAAAGAAAGCCACGTTCGAGCGAGACCCTTGTTTTTAGCAAGTTTTGAAAAATGTTTTTAAGTACATTTTTGTATCCTCATTCCATCCTAGGCATTCCTAGGCCATGTTTAAGGCATCATAATGAGGATAATATTCTAAAACCACACCAAATCAAGTTAGGGGTTAAGTCATTAATCTTGAGTGTGTAATTTAGTGTGTGTTTGTTCTGCAACTGTGTAGGGTTGGCACTCGAGGACGCTATTTAGCCTGCCTATAACCCAGTAATCTGTGAGTAACAATGATGTAAAGCTACGTTCAATTATGATTATTTTCTGAATGATTAACTGCACTGTTTTCTGAAATGACATTGTTTACTGAATGAATGTTTATCCTATTTTATGAACTGTACCCGTGGCATCCATAGCAATTGACTGTTACTGTTACTGCTACTGTTACAAAGATCTCTGTCGGTTCTAATGTTTGGAACTACTACTGTTTACTGTTTTGATGGCCATCAATTGACTGTTCGGTCTATTAAGACCTACTGTACTGTTTTGCTATTGGATGTATCACGTATGACTGCTATGATTTCTAAACGACTGATATGGCATGAAATATGAGTCACTGATTGAATAACTGATCTACTGATGCAAATGACTATTTTAATTACTGAAAGAACATTCATTCTTGACCCCTTTACACATTTGTTATTCACTGGGCTTTAACTCACTGTTTATATTTATATGTAGGTGGCCAGGCACCGGACCAAAGCTAGAAGCGTCGAGTTAAGCTCATGTTTTGTCTAGCCAACCGGTGTGCCTCACTTCGAGGTTCCGAGTATGCTCAAGCCAAGGCTGTTTTTGGGGTGTTTCAGATTCACCTTTTTGTCTCTGTTATGTATCGAATGTTTAAGACTTGATTGTACAGTTATCGTGAAGGGATTGGATCCCTAACCTGCATGCTATGTGTATCTGATATGTATATATGTTTATGGTTATGAGTGTGGATTAGTCCATAAAAGTCTTTTTTCCATTCAGGTTTTCACAGCTCATTGGACACATTGTTATTACTGTTTGGCTTCCGCCAGCCCCTTTTTTTATTGTATTATTGTTATACTCTTATTCAGGCCTTCGGTAATCACGGATTACTGGCCGGTTACGATGCTAAACCCTTAGGGGCAGGTTTGGGTTGTAACACATTCATTTAAACAAAATTTAACTCTTTTTTTTTCGAACAAAAAAATATAAAAAAATCATTCAACTATAAAATTATAGAAATATAAATCTACCATTCGTCATTTCAAAATAAGCATTCCAAGTAGCATATTGCAACATGAAGTAGCAAAATATGAGTAGTTTAACCCCAAAAAAAAAAAAGTTGCAGAAAGTTTTATTACATGCATTAGAGTAATCAAAAAAAACTAAGTACGTAGAAGGACATAAAAGAGTCCCGAGTCTGTCATGGAGCACTCCTACGTAGCAACCTCATCACCCATCTTAGTTTGTCATCATGTGTCAAGCTGAACAACATGTCAAGCTTCTGAGCATTTTGTAATATGATCTTACAAGCATCTAGCCTTTCATCAAGAGTAATTGACAACTTAATAAGTTCATCATTCAAACTTGCCGGTTTAGATGCGAGATCATGTTCATAACCCATCCTTCGACCAATGAAATCCAGCTTTTCATTTGTGGCAAAAAATGCCTCACCCAACTTGTTAGCAATCATGGACAACCCTTCCGCTACATCATCATTACCTCTAGGCCTCTTTTTGTTGTTATTCTTTTTTGTAGAACTTTCAGGTGGTCGTTGACTTGATGAATTTGAGCAATTTATTCCTTCGCCGATATGACTATTCATATCCAGATGTTCAAGAAATGAGCCATCATCTGCAAGACTGTTGAACAACAATTCTTCCTCAGCATTTATAGCATCAACTGCATCAACAGGCCCTTCAGCAAACTCCCGTAGCTCAATCCTTACCAAATGTATGGATCCATGAGTAGAAATACGGAAAACTTTTGTTTCGTAGGTTTTTCGCATCGTTTTCCCTCTATAATAACCAATTTCAATTAATATCTCCAACTTAAGATTAAAGAAAAATGAATTAAAAAATTAACAACTTATACAAAGTAACTTAAATAAAGTATTTTACCCGAACGTATGCTTCCCATACACTATTACTCTCAATATCAATTCTTTTTTCGGTGTCATTCCATCCAAAACCACTAGACCAAGCATTCTTACTACACAGTTGTAGTGCTTTTCTATATCTTTATCTTTGATTCGATGTGGAGAGTGCCGCGAAAGTTTGTCCCGGGGTAGCATCTCTAACAATTTCCCCTCTAATTTCATAAGGTAGTTGGCCTTAAAGGCATTGTCCTGTTTCATTCCATTGTTGACAATGTGCATCAAGGTATTAAAAAGACATTCCTCTTCTCGTGGGCTCCACAATCGCTTTGGTTTTGATGAATCAACTTTATCTTTTACTTTTTTACGAGAACTAGACACTTCACTATCCATGTCTAGCAAAGAAAAACAAAGAAAAGTGTGCATGTTAGTCTCCACGATGTGATTATCAACTGGTTAACATACCAAAACAAGTAAATACATAAATGGATTTCAATACTCAAAAATTTTTATATCCATACATACATGTAACAAATCCATGAGACATAAGTCACTTAAAAAATATGCAATCACCAACAAAAACCATACATTTTTTGCAAAAAATGGTTCAACATCCACAAGCTAATACAAGTTCCAAGTATAAATCAAATGAAACTACATCATACTCGTAACATGTACTTTTACAAATATTGAAACTATCATTGTCCTGCCCCCTACTAGCCAACCAATTGTTGTATAGTTGTATTGCAAGTGTATCCCGCCACCCAGTCCACTCATTAGATGTCTTAACGGTATCAACAACAACATCTCCTAATTGAGGTTGATCTTCAATGTCATTATTTAGCCTCTCTTTTATGGGGTCAACAGGCATCTCCTGACGAATGAGGTTGTGTAAGAAACAACATGCTGTGATGATACAGTTTTGAGTTCTAATGGGGTCAACAGGCATCTTTCTGTAGAGGGAAAACCCAAACAACCTGTTTACAGAAAGATGCCTATTGACCCCATTAGAACTCAAAACCGTATCATCACAGCATGTTGTTACTTACACAACCTCATTCGTCGGGAGATGTCTGTTAACCCCATAGAACAGAGGCTAAATAATGACATTGAAGATCAACCTCAATTGGGAGATGATGTTGCTGACACCGTTGAGACATCTAATGAGTGGACTGGGTGGCGGGATACACTTGCAATACAACTATACAACAATTGGTTGGCTAGTATAGGGGCAAGACAAGGATAGTTTCAATATTTGTAAAAGTACTTGTTACGAGTATGATGTCGTTTAATTTGATTTGTACTTGGAACTTGTATTAGCTTGTGGATGTTGAACCATTTTTTGCAAAAATTGTATGGTTGTTGTTAGTGATTGCATATTTTTTAAGTGACTTATGTCTCATGGATTTGTTATATGTATGTATGGGTATGAAATTTTTTGAGTATTGAAATCTATTTATATATTGACTTGTTTTGGCATGTTAACAAGTTGATAATCACATCGTGGAGACTAACATGCACACTTTTCTTTGTTCTTCTTTGCTAGGCATGGATAGTGAAGTGTCTAGTTCTCGTAAAGAAGTAAAGGAGAAAGTTGATCCGTCAAAATCAAGGCGATTGTGAAGCCCACGAGAAGAAGAATGTCTTATTAATGCCTTAATGCACATTGTCAACAATGGAATGAAACAGGACAATGCCTTCAAGGCTGACTACCTTATGAAATTAGAGGAGAAATTGTTGGAGATGTTACCTTGGGACAAACCTTTGCGACACTCCCCACATTGAATCAAAGATAAAGATATGGAAGAAGCACTGCAACTGTGTAGCAGGAATGCTTGGTACCAGTGGTTTTGGATGGAACGACACTAAAAAAATAGTTGATGTTGACAGTGATAGTGTCTGGGAAGCATACGTTCGGGTAAAATACTTTATTTAAGTTACTTTGTATAGGTTGTTAATTTTTTAATTTATTTTTCTTTAATCCTAAGTTGGAGATATTAATTGAAATTGGTTATTGTAGAGAGAAAGCGGTGCGAAAAACCTACGAAACAAAAGTTTTCGTATTTCGACTCATGGATCCACATATTTGGTAAGGATCGACCTACAAGGGAGTTTGCTGAAAGGCCTGCTGATGCAGTTGATGCTATAAATGCTGATAAAGAATTGTTCTTCAATAATCTTGCAGATGATAACACCTTTCTTGAACATATGGGTATGAATAGTTATATCGGCGAAGGAATAACTTGCTCCAGCTCATCAAGTCAACGACCACCTGGTAGTTCTACAAAAAAGAATGACAACAAGAAGAGGCCTAGAGATAATAATGATGTAGTAGAAAGCTTGTCCATGATTGCTAACAAGTTGGGTGAGGTATTTGCTGCTACAAATGAAAAGCTGGATTTCATTGGTCGAAAGATTGGTTATGAACATGATCTCACATCTAAACGAGCAAGTTTGAATGATGAACTTATTAAGTTGTTAATTACTCTTGATGAAAGGCTAGATGCTTGTAAGATCATATCACAAAGTGCTCAAAAGCTTGACATGTTCTTCAACTTGACACATGATGACAAACTAAGGTGGGTGATGAGGTCGCTACGTAGGAGTGTTTCATGACAGACTCATGACTCTTTTATGTCCTTCTACATGCTTAGTTTTTTTGATTACTCTAATGCATGCAATAAAGACTAACTTTCTGTTACTTTTTTTTTTTTTGTTGAACTACTCATATTTTGCTATTTCATGTTGCAATATGCCACTTGGAATGCTTATTTTGAAATGATGAATGGTAGATTTATATTTCTACAATTTTATAGTTGAATAATTTTTTATATTTTTTTGTTCGAAAAAAAAATAGTTAAATTTTGTTTAAATGAATGCCTTTTTGAATTTACGCAGTGAATGGTTGGATGATTAAAATAGCAATGCATATTTTTTAATGGTTGCTTGTTTATATAAATTTTATAGTTGAATGATTTTTATTTTTTTCTATTAAAAAAAAGTGGAGGTTAAATTTTGTTCAAATAATTACTTTTTTGAATTTGGGCAATGAATGGTTAGATGATTAAAATAGTAGTGTATTTTTTAAAATAGTTGCTTATGTATATATAAATTTTATAGTTGAATAATTTTTGATTTTTTCTATTAAAAAAAATGGGTTAATTTTTGTTCAAATGAATCAAAATGGATGTGGAGCAACAATAGGGAAATTTGATTTTTAAAAATTATAACACATGTTAGTGCAAAATTTTACATTAATTATAATAGGGATATTATGGTCAGTATATTGGATGTTCCATGTCTTATCATGTCCTATCCATTTCAATCTCCTTAAACAAATATCAGATTGGATAATATTTTGTTAATCCCTACTTATAATCCTAATCCAATCCAAACAAATGATAGGATACACAATCCAAAGGATTCGTAATCCTAAGACTATTAGTCATGGGAATACTAATCCAATCTATTTTAGTTTGCCCAAACAAACATGGCCTTAATGAGTTAGTCTATACTTTGGCTTAGTCCCTCGATTTATATCCCAACTCTCTCTATGGGATTGAATAATCCATCATATGTGAGATACTATATCCGGATGGATTGTTAGTCCGTACTTTAAATTTTTAACCAAAAATCAGATTAATAATTTTATTGGATTATTAATCCAATCTCAAGCATATGTCCGCCCAAACAAACATGACCTAACAGTTGCTACTTCTTTTGACTTCGTTGTTTTATCTTTTGATTTTTTTTTACAAGACTTAAGTCGTATTCTTTTTCTTTTAAAATTTTATTTGGTATTTAAATTTTTTTAAAATCTCACCCAGGGGCTGTTTGACAATTAGTTATTTTTGTTAAAAATTTAAAAAGTCATCAAAAAATCAAAATGTTAAAAAGTTTTCAATATTCAAAAAGAAGTCAAAAACTTTTTCCCATTCACTTTACTCATGCATATTTTTTCGTAAAAAAATTACAAAATCCTTTATATATATATATATATATATATTAATTTTTTTACCTTGTATTTTAACTAAAAAGTCAAAAATTCACTTCCCAAACAGGTCCTTAATGTCAATTGTACATAATAATAATATAATAATAATAATAACAAAAAGAGTAATACTAGATGTATTAAATTTTTTACCTATTATCTTTTCCCCTTTCTCATATGGGCCATGAGATCTATATTTCACATCTTGTAAATCCCACATCCCATTTAAAATAAAGAGTAAAATAATAGATTAAAAAAATTAGTTAAATCTAGTGTTACCGTTTAAAAAAAAATTCCTTCACATGTCAAAAATTCCTTGACGTGTCAAATTTAACATTAGTAAGTCAATACCAAATGTTATGTAAATAAATGAGAACTTAATTGGAGTGTTTAGAGATACCACTTCACAATATGAGCATGCAAAAATTAGTCCTTTACTATTATTTACATCAATTTCAATTTATATTTAAAATTTTGTGACAAAACTCAATTAATGTGGTTCTATCTATATAACTATAAAAGAAAAATAGAAAACCAAACATTCCTTTCTTCATATGTCAAGTTCAATATAGGTAGGGCAAACCCAATTATTACCTAAGAAAATTAGAATTTAATTGAAGTGATTAGAGTTGTCAAATATTGTTATTTAGGCTGTCACTTAAAAACTGACATCTTATATTCTTAGACTTTTCAGATTATTTTGCTTTTTTATTCAACCAAAAAAAAAAAAAAAAAAACAAAACAAAACAAAACAAAACAAAACAAAAAAAAATTCTTTTCCCCTCATCTTAATAAAAAATAAGATAATAAAATTCATTCATTTTATTTAATTTTCTTTCATGATATAATTTATCTCTTTTGATTGTCTCAATAATTCCATCATATATTTTATCTATTTTTGTAAGAGAAATATCTTTTAATTTTTGAAATTTAAATATAGCATAATAGTAACCTATTCTTTGTACGGATTTTTCAACTAGCAAAGTATATATATCAAGCTAAGATAACATATTTATTATCTCAATTAGTAAAATCCGAAATTCCCTATTTCACTTAGCAGCTAGCAAAGTATATATTTCATTGAAACAACTGTCTCATAAAGAGAGGACACTCACCCACTATCAATGCTTGTTTTTCGCAAATTTATTAGGAGGAAATTAGGGTGCCCTATAAGCAGAGGTTTACTATTTTCCCACAGTAAAGTTCTTGTTTTCTACTCAATTTTTTTTTTTTTTAACCCTCTTTTGAGGCTTTTTACTAAAAAGATCATATGTGCATTATTAGTCCAAATGCTATTCTACCAAATAGCACAGTACTTTAAAGGTTTGAAAATGTAAGCAACTTTTTGCTTTTAGAATCAAGCAAACAACTTTAGACAATCTATGAACATTTTGAAAGCTTCTTTTGGCCCATGACTATCTTTTGATATAATTTGCGACAGTATGCATCATTGTTACAAAAAGGGAATGGTTTCTCTCCGGACCACACTGGATTAGATAGGAATTTATTACAGTCTCATTTTAACGATTTAAACTGTTATTTTTTTTATATAGTAATTTTGTGTAATTATTTATATAAAAAAATTGATTGATTTGATATTTATATGCATATAATTTAATTATATTTTGTCATTCATTTTTTAAAAGACAAATATAATGAAATTATATAGTTATGAATATTTGATGAATCCAAATTTTTTTGATGCATAATTTACATATAAAACTCTACAAAATGAAATGAGCATTCAGATCATCGGAGTTGGATCTGTGGTAGATCGCAATAGCAACCCTTTTGTTCACTTTTGGATTCAAGATAAGCTAAACTCTTGTGAGAAAACACTAATATCCTACTTATATATGTTTTGGTTTATACATTTTGAAACCTGGTACATTTCCGTTTTAAAATAGTGAATTTAGCAATTTCAAAAATATTTTTTAATATAAATCTTAATAATTATCTTACGAACTATAACAAATCAAATATAATTATTAAAATTTAAATGGGTAGAGTTTCGGTATGATGAAACATAAAATAAAAAATGGGGTTGTCATGATACTTACAAAAATGTGTTGTAATATGATTAATTTGAAGAGAAAAAAAACATTTTATTAGATATCTAATTATTGAAAGAAATTTGCTCTAAAAATTCTTTAAATTCTAATTGTGTAATCTTAAAAAAACGGATGCAGGGTCACTGCTGTGACCCCCGCAGCTGTGCTCCTGCTGCTGTGTCTCTTAAACGGCATCGTTTTATTTTTATTTTTATTTTTATTTTTCTCTTTTTCTTTTAGTTTTGTTCTTACAGTGTTATATCAGCTTTTTATTTTTATTTTTATTTTTATTTTCAGCAGTGATGCTGTTTAAAATAATGTAATTTTTTTTTATTATTTTAAAATTAATCTACCAAATAAAAAAATTAATATATCTTAATTTTATGTCTATATATAAAATTAAGCTCACCATTTTTTTTATTTTTTTCTTTAGCTTTGTTCACAGTGCTGAATCTAAGATTTGAGACTCAATATGATATTTTTGGTTTTCAGTTGAAATAATGTAAAAAAGATTTATTATTATTTTGGAGTCAGTGTACTAAACCAAAAAAAAAGAGAGGGTACATTAACACTCCTTAACGTTTGATGGAAATACATGGACACTCCCTAACATTTTTAATATATCACAGATATCCTTTGACATTTGAAAGTTTTATCATAAACACTTCATGACATTTAATTAAATAAAAAACACACCAATCGTTCAACAAAAATACATGACCACTCCTTAATATTTTGCAAAAAAATTATAGACACCTCCTTTCACTTAAATAAATACTAGCATGTCACCCGTGCTATGCACGGGATAAAATAATATATTATTTATTAAAAATATGATAATTATATTTAATTTTGTATTTTTTTTCTTGTAAATAAAATTTTATATATAAGTTTAAGAGTTTTATTTTAAATGTTCCTTTACTATAATATTTACTCATGAACATAGATTAAAATTGTTGTATTGACAATTAACAATTAAAATTATGCTTTGTTATTAAAAAAAAAAAATGACATAGTTCTAATAATTCACTATTTCAGAATAAAAATATATAAATTTTAAAAAATTGTTATATTGGCTTTTAAGAGGAAAATAATTAAAGAAATTTTAAAAACTTAATGAATAAGAAAGAATTATCGTAACATGTAATTTAAAATATCAAAAAAAAGTTAAAAACGAATAAAGATCTTAAAAAGATGTGATTACAATTAAAACTAATGTCATATTTATTAATACGTATAATTTTATTTGGATATTATTTATATTTTAACATGCTTATTGAAAATAAAAATAAATAAAAATAAAAATATTAATAATTTTGAGTTTTAAAATATGATTTTATAGACTTGCTATATTAACTTTTGGAATGAATATATTGAAATTTTTTTACAAAAATTGAATATTAGTCATTGAACAAATCTTATAAGATTTATAAAATAAAATTTATAATAGGAAGAAATTAATGATATTGCAACATATGCATTTTAACAATTTTAAATTTTGAAAAAAAATAGATTAGGATTTCGAACTTCAATTATTGTACAAAATTTTTATTTATAATAATATAAATACGGATAGGTAATAGATAGATTAAAATTAATTATAAATATAGCTATATTTAAACGGATATGGTTTTGTATAGCTATATTTTAAATTCTAAAATTTATTTTTTAACTTCCTATATAAAATGATTCAAATTTTTAAATTACATATGATTTTTTTCTAGAAACATATGAACTCATAGTGGAGTAGAGAAAAAAGTACCATAAAGGAATAGAAGAGCTGCACATATTAAAGATAAATAATTAAATAATTGATTAACACCTTTAATAGTTTAAAATTTTTGATTAAAATTAAAATTTTCTATTTATAACTTTGAAAAACTATTATATGCCTTTGAAATAACGCTCTGCACCAATTGTCAATTAACACATATCATGACATCAAAAAAATATTAAAAGTAGATTTTTTTAAAAAAGTAATGATATACAAATATAAAATTAATACAAAAAACTTATTATAAAGATTTTGTTTGGATTTTTATCTATCATTTTATAATGAGTGACATGTTTTTTTATTATACAAATGATCCTATCACGCCATTTTAATATAAAAATTATAGGAAAACAATATTAACCAACAAAAAATAGTTATAAACAAAAAACAGATAATGGCTGCTAGAGAGGAGGGAGAAATGACACACAAAATATGAAATAAAAAACAAAAAAAATGGTCATAGATAAAATAAAATAAAAAAAAGGAAGAAGAAGAAGAAGAAATGGTGTACCTAAAAGATAAAAGAGTCTGTTTAAATAATAGAACAGATTAAACATAAACTAACCTCCAATTTGTCTCATAAAAATAAAGTTAAAAAAACAATCAGTTTCATGGTTCAATGAATATAATATTTATAGAGCGAGCAAGACATGAATGACTTGGAAAAAGTATAATGTATGATGGCTAGGATTTTTGAATAGAAGAAAGAATTGGTTAGAGAAAGAGTGCATAAGAATAATTTTTTTCATCTTTTCTTTTTTAAATTATAAATCATGAAATCATTATAAAAAATAAAAAATTATGAGATTTTTCTAAATAAAATATATATAGTATAGATATGCTTAAATTTATTTGGGAATTATAAAATATGATAAAATATAATATTTAATTATAAAATATGATCTAGATATAAGGTTTAATTTTTATTTTATGTTAGGCTTAATTTTAGGTTTATATAGATTAGACCAGTTGTGAAATATTTTAATAATATACATTTTATGGGAGGTGAGAGAGTTTTCTTTTCATTAGATTTATTTTAGGAGAGAGAAAATTGTATGAGATTTATATTCTTTTTAAAAAGTTAGATTTAAGATTTTGAAACACTTAAAGCCTCTAAGATGAAAAGTCACTTTGATATAATATATAGCATAGATAGATTATAAGATTTAGGAAAGAGATAAATATTAGGGGAGAGATTTTAGGAACCTGTAATTCAATTTTTTTTTTTAAATCTATAGTTACTTTGTTAGCCAATAGTATTATTTTTAAATATTTTTAAAATTACAAAAATTAGCAATTTTAGTTTTTTTTTAATCTATAATGTTTTTGTTTTTAAATATATAATTACTTTGTTATGAGATGAAATTTGTGTTTTTTTTTTAATGGATAGTTACTTTATTATGAGATGGGATTTAGGAAAGAGAGAAATATTGGAGGGGGGAGGAGAGATTTTAGGAACTTGTAATTCAAAGTTTTAGGTGATTTTTTTTTTTTTAATCTATAATTACTTTGTTAGCCGATAGAATTATTTTTAAATATTTTTAAAATCACAAAAATTAATAATTGTGGAATGAGAGTTTGGAACTCTCACAAGCCTTTTCCTTGTATATAGATAGATATTTATATTTATATTTATATTTATTTTAGATATTTTTTTAATATACAAATTATTATTTTTAAATTTTTTATAAAAATAATTTAATAATCCCATCACTAACTATAGTGTATGGAAGAAGTTGAAAAATGTGCTACAATAACTATGAGAGAAGTCAAAAGGCTTGTGGATTGGAAGAAATCAATAAATACTGAGATTATTATTATTTTTAAATCAAAAAATTAGAAAATTAAGATTGGGATGTTGGAGTTCCCACAAGGCTTGTGGATTAGAAACTCCCTTTTGCTCAATATATAGTATAGATGTGATAGCATTAATTAAATTACTTATATGTATCTATGCGTGTATATGTGATGATGTTAATTAAATTATTTATGTGGATATCTATATATAATATGTAAAATTATTTAAAAAGTATGTTGTGATATTTACAATGTAGAAGAATAAATTTAACTTATATCATGCTATGAAAGTGTAACTTAATTTAATATAGTATAAGTGATAATTTTAATTAATTAATTTATATATATAGACATATAAAATTAAGTTATATTAATTTTTTTTTATTTGGTAGATTAATTTTAAAATAATAAAAAAAAGTACATTATTTTAAGCAGCATCACTGCTGAAAAACAGCACTGTGAAGTGAACAAAGCTAAAGAAAGAAAGAAGGGGGGGGGGGCGCTGTAATAGCACTGTAAGAACAAAGCTGAAAGAAAAGGAAAAAAATTAAAATTAAAATTAAAATAAAGTGGTGCCGTTTAAAAGGCACAACAGGGGCACAGCTGCGGGGTCACAGCAGTGACTCCGCATCCTAAAAAAACCTACTCTTATCATACAGAATTTTAAAAAATGTGACATTCCATTTTTCCATCCCGTTCCACACCATGTTTCAATTACCATAAATGCTCACATTACATTAAAATTTTAAAGGATGACTTAGAGCACAAAGTTTCTAGTAAAGCAAGATTTGGGTCGGAAAAGGCAAGATATATACAACTTTAATTTTTTTTTTTTTTTTTTTTTTTTTTTTTTTTTTTTTTTGGTGACTTGAACTCATGCCACCAAGAATGATAATAAAAAAAGTCTTATTGCTGGACTACACTGTCGGTGGACAACACATCAAAAAAGTTTTGAAACCACATTTCCTAAAATTTTCACATGTAGGGTTTTTTTCACTTATTTTTATTTTTTAACCATGTACAACTTTTCCTTTGATCTCCTTCTCAAGTATTGCTTTCAATGCTTTTCTTATAGTCCTCAGTTCTGGTTTCACCAGTATGACAGTTGGGAGTGAGTACTTAAAGTTGAAAGTAGTGTTGTGGGATGGAGACCCCCAAATTTGAAACTTGTCCTTAGAGTTTCTTCTTATTTGTGGTCGAAACTGAGTTGTCTCAGTAGGACTAGGTCACAGCTTTTCACTTCTAAATAATGGGTTATGAACTCAAATTTTAAGTATTGAATTAATGGTTAATTGTTTATCTTCCACTCTTTCTTGAAACTATTATCGAGGCTTTGATTGGATAATTATCAAACATACGTGGATTTAGAGACTACATATATTTGGGTAATTAGTTAGGGCAAAGTCTTGAACATAGTATTAATCAGAAAAAGATAAAAACTGAAAACTGGTCTAGCAAAATAATAATCAAAATGCAGAGCACAAATATTATGATAAAACAAACAGAAAATAAAGTATTGAAATGAACATAATCTAATGTGCAAATTAAAGCTTAGAACAATTGCTTGTGAGGAGAGTTGTGTTGTTACTATTCTAAAATTATTTTTCCTTCTCTCATAAATGTGTTAATAGAGTAAAGCAGTTTCTAGATGAAATTCAATTTTCTCATAACATTCAAAACAATATATAATAGAATAACAAAATAATAGTGAAAAGGGGAATAGTTGGACAAAAATGAAATACTATTGTGATATTTTCTAGTGGATTAAAACCTAGATGAATGGATTGTATATAGTGTAATATGTAAAAGCATTATTAATATCTCCTTTTTAATTACATAACGGGTAACAATTATATGCTTCGTATACAAGACTCGTTTCATACTTGACTTGTGAGCTCGAGTAGTACTCGCCCCTCACCAATTTATCCCAAGGGCATAGTATTATTTTGTTCTTGACATTACCTAATAGATGTCGAGTGTCACTTTTTTCCATTCGAGAATCTTCATCTGCTTTATGTACACAAGGAAAAATTCTTATTATTTTATTTTTATTAACATATTCTAATTAATTACGACACAATACATTTCACAATTACCTTAATAATGATTAATTATGATGAAAACTCAATCATAATTAATTATAACTAAATTTAAATATGATTAATAGTATTGAACATCCACACTTTCTTTTTGGAAATTTGCACCACATTGCCAATATATTTGACAATAGTAGTTGTTTTTGTGATTTGTGAGTACACAAAATTTTCAGAGAAAAAAAAGGAAGAAATTTCAAAAAAGCAAAAAGTTAAAAACATAATTACAAATTCCAAGTAATTTATGCATGAATTTATAATTATTTTTTTACTTTTCATTCTTATGCTTTTTGCCCAAAAAAAAAAAAAAAAAAAATTTGGTGTCCTTTTGGTTTGTATTTAGGTGGAAGAAGACAGAAGGAGAGAGGTAGATCTTTTGTTTTGTAGGCAACATAAAGCATGGATACACATCCATTTTCCAAAGCACAAACTACTATTATTTTACTTTTTTATTTTGTGTTTTTCAAAAATAAATAAATAACTAACAAATATGAGTAATGCAGTTAAAAACTATTTTTTAAAACTAACAAATATTGAGGGGTACTGGAACACATTTTATATGGTGTTGAGGAGAGGAGGGAGGGACGGATAACCCATACATTTTTTAACTTATCAAAATATCATGCAATAAATAAGAAATATATTATACTTGAAGAGCATCAAGTCATATTCATAAATATTAAAATAAAATAAAATAACTTTTTCTAAAAACAATGAAATTTTGTTAGAGAAAAAATTGTAACTTCTTATAGGAGCCATTATAATTTTTAAATTGACCAATTATAAAATTTTATAGACTTAAAAGAGCACTTTGAGTAATATTCAAATAATTGTATGTAAGATTACAACAAGTGAATAACATGCCTAAATTAAGACATGTCCATCTCCAATAACTTTTATTGGGTCAATTTGCCTAAACAATGGTGATTGGCACCCCTCAAATCACCACCCCCACCACCCCCTTTGACACGTGGCGGGTGGTGATTGGAGGGAAAAGAAAAAAAAAAAAGAAAAAAAGAAAAATATGACCAATCAAATCAAGAGGGGGTCCAAAGAGGGTCCTAAAAAGGGGTCCTGCACATTATTCTTTGCCCCTAAAATAAGTAATATTTTAATAATTATTCATTGCTCAAATTTTGGATCCGCTTGGTAGTGTTGCCCTCATAAATGAGATTAGTTGAATTGAATTTCTTTTGTCTCCCACTAATGCTACCGGCACAAGAATTGCAACAAAATTACATCAATTTAATATTAAATTCTAAAATCATTTTGCCATGCATTGCCCATTATATATAGAATTTATATATAGAATAAGGTGATGTTTATTAAAATAATATTTAATTATAATTATATCACCACTTATTAGTCGGCTATAAAATTTTGTAAAAAGAGTAAAATATTTTTCAAAAGTTCTTCATTGTTTTGTTATATTTGATTATGGGTATGGACCTGCATTAGACCTTTCCAATCCAAACTTAAATTTTTCATCAAATTTCATTTGATGAAAATTTAATGAAAATGATGTTTTAACTGTTTTATCAAATTGATATTAAATGAACCAAGTCTTACTTTTTTCATTAAATCAAAAGAGCGTTTAACCTTTCATTAAATATCGTAAGTGACCATTAGTAGATAACCGGATGAATGACCGGCTAGTCAACCGAGTAGGCGACCGGTCAGACAACCAGATTAAAACAATTTTGAAGAAAACTTATACTAGGCCAGATGACCGCCTGAACATGCTCCCAGTTGTCTTCCAAATTATTCCATGAAAATTGGAAATTTAATGTTGAAACGTTTCATATTATATGAAACTTTTAATTCAAATATTTACTCAAATTTGATTGAAAAAAAAAGAAAGTGTTAGAGATACTCTTATATGTAGACACCCAAACATTAAAAATTAAAAAATATATATATATATATTTATATATATGGAGATTAAAAGCTTGTTTGGTGTAACTTATTACAAATTAAAAATTGATAATCAAAAATCAAAACCTAAAAGAACCTCTCTCCAACTTTTAAATAATCAATTTTTTTTTTACTTATTTAAATTATTTTACCTAATAAACTATAATCCGAAACAGTTGTATAGCACAAACTTCCAAATTAAAATAAGTTATAATCAATTCCTTTAAACTACAACAAACAGCCTCTAAAAACAAAATTATACGTAAAATTACATGTTGAACAATTTTATACAAAGAGAAACTTGAAGCTTTAATTAGAAAAGAACAAAAGTATGCTCAAAAAACCCAAAAAACCCACCCAAAAAAAAAAAGGGTGATATATATAGAGAGAGTTCAATTCCTGAATTGATTATTTCAATCTGATATCAGCAAGATCAAACCAGATTTGCTTGAACACCTTGATAATCACCTCATGATACTCATCAGAATTCAGTTGAAGATAACACGCAAGAAGATCTTCCAAGTCCTTGGACCCCCTGATATTGTTTTCCATAATCATCTCCACCATTGATTCCCTAAAATCTCTCTGTGGATCCGCCGACTTTTTCACCACCGCGAAGCTCTCCGACAAGCTCTTCCGACCACCGCCCTGAATCTTCCTGCTCGCAATTCTCGGAGTATTCGTTCGGAGTCTCAGTCCCGGCGAGCTCGCACAGACTCTCCGACTTTGCTTCATGGCGATTGATGTTTTGGTTTTGATTGGTGTTTTGGTTTCTGGGTTTTTGGTTTTAATTGGAGGGAGTTGGAGATTTGGAATCGAATCGAATTGATTGAATTTTGTGTTCAATGAATCGATATCGTTTTCGAATTTGCATCGGCAAGAGCTCGACAATGAGACCATGGCGTCGAATGAATTAGCGACCAATTCGGGTAACAAAGAATCCGGGTCGGAAGAGCTATCGGGTGGTGAATTCGGGTATTCCTCGGATGTCGAATCGGGTTTGGTGCCGGAGTCGACGGTGGCGCGACAGCTGCAACTGGCGGAGACAGAGCCGGTGACGAGGTTGAGCTTGGGTGAGGATGCTCTGTTTCTGTTTCTAGTTCTGGTTCGACTCTGTTTGGATGATGTTCTCGGAAAGTCTGAGAAATGAGTGTTGTTGGGATGGTGAGGAGTGAGGTCTCTGGTGAAGTAATGAGACTTTCTTTGGAGAGAAAGGAGGTGAGATTGGCTTGATTTGGATTGGTGTAATGATGGAATTACAGGAGTTGTTGATAATGGTGATGAAGATGAAGAGGAGGAGGCAGAGGAGGAGGATATGGATGGTGGTTTTTTGTTTTTGGAGAGATGGAGGTTTTTTGAGTTTCTGGTTCTGCTGCTACCGATGTCTTTGAACTTGTAAAACCAGCCATTTGGTATCATATGTGACAATCTGAACTTGTGATTCCCCATCTCAAACACCCTCTGCCTCTCTCTCTCTCTCTCTCTCTCTCTCTCTCTCTCTCTGTTTTGTAAGAGGGACACAGAACACTCTGCTTGGTTTTTGCTTTAAGGCTTGAGGAGTAGTGATTGTGGAAGATAAATATACAGGGCTCGTGTACTTGTAATTTGAGAGCATGTGACTTGGGTGTGTTTGTTTCGAAGCATTACGGTGTGGGATTAGAGTATTAGTTTCATCGAAATAATAGCCTATTATTTGTTTCAAAATTTTTATTCCAGGTTATTAGTCCAATATTTATGGATTATCCTATTGCATGGGGGGTGGGATAAAAATTATGGGATAACTCATTCCATGAGATTAGATAATGAAATTATATTTTTACCCTCTAGTATTTAATTATGTATTATATTTAGTAAAATTCAAAAAAAATTAAATGTCTCAATTTAAAAATAAAATAATTTTATTTAATTTTTATTTTTGTTTTATTTATTTAATTTTTTAAAATATTTTTTATAGATATTTATTGATGTTTTATTTATTTAATTTTTAAAAAATAACATGTATTTATATTTATATTTAATTTATTTAATTTTTTAAAATAAATTTATTTAATTGTGCAAAAAATAAAATAAAATAAATTTTTATTTAATCTAGCTAAAAATAATTAAAATATTAAAGCTATGTTTAATATTGCTATTACTTAGTAAATAATTGATTGCTATTACTTAGTAAATAATTGAAAAGGATAAAATAGTCATTTTAGTATTTATCATTTTCCATAATATCCTAAACAAACATTGGATTCACTAAAAATAGTCGAATCCAGACATCTAATCCCATGACTAAACAAACATAGGATACAAATCCAGTCTAACCAAATAGTTCGAGGACAATGTATCCCAGGACTAATAGTCCGATGGATTACAATCCCCCCTTCCATTCAAACAAACACACATTTTGTGGATTCGTTTGGAAAGGATTTTTTTAGTTTAATTTTTTAATTTTTGGTTAATTTAGTCTGGTTAGCTTCGTTTAGATATTTTTTTTGACTTTTTAAAACTTTTTTTTGAGAGAAAAAGTGAAATGAATATAATTTTAATGTGACATTTTATCTTATTAACTTATTTAATCTCTTTTGTCTTTTTTTTACTTTTTTAATCATAACTCAAACCCAATTCACTTGCCAAACAGTAACTATATATACATATATTTTTAAAATATTCGATACACTTTCAACTCTTCAATGTGTTTGTCTATTGTTAATCACCACTTATATTAAATTCTAATTTTAGCATAAAAATGTAGCATGTATATTATTTTCCTTGAAAAAATATAGAAGTGCAAGTGAAGTTTATACTATGGTGCAAAGTATGCCACAATTTTCACTTTTATTATTAAACAATACCAATTGCATCTCTATATTTAAAAAATTATTTTTACTTTTTTTCCATATTTTTTATGTCGTAATTCAACTGTTTAAATTTGAAATAAAAATAAAATGACATCATTTTTAGTGCATAATTTAAAATAAAAAAGGTAAATTATGTTGATCCCCTTGAGATTTGGAGAAAATAAAATAAATTACGTTGAATTTCCTTAAGATTTTAATTTACCAACACTTAGTCCTATTTTTATCAAAATTTAATAATTATATAGATTGAAAAATATTATTATTTTAACATGACATCATATATATTTTATCTTGTTTATCTTTCTATTTTTACACCATCTGTATTAATTCTTATCAATTTAATTTTATCAGAAAGGAAATTAGTGTAATTATGTCAAAATTGTAACTCTTACTGTATTTTCTCCAAATATTAGGAATGGTCAATATAATTTACACAAAAAATAATATTTTGTTTTAATTTTATGAAATATTCTTTATTGGCGTAACTTGATATAAAAAAATAACAAAATTAACAAAATAAAAAACTATAACAAGATTATTATTCATCCGGTTTGATTTTGAGTTTTCAAAAATAGTTTTTTGAATTTTCAATTCATATTTTTGTATTTTTAATCATTTGTACAAATTTTTTAAAAAATTCATTGAATATAACAAAACACAAAAATTTATTGAATTTTTTATTATTTTTATATTTTTTTGTATTTGGTGCATTGTTTTTAAAAAAATATTTACAAATATTATATTTTTAAGTGTATTTAAATTAGATTTATCTAAAAAATAAAAAATAAAAATTTACGTAAAATATTTAAAAAAAAATCACTAAAAACAAAATATATATATATATGAAAAACAAACAAAAAAAAATCTGAAATAAAAAATGGGGATTATTATTATTATTATTTAGGATAAATTATGTAAATAATCCCTGTAGTTTACACGATGTGTCAATTTGGTCATTGTAGTTTCAATTTGCTCGATTTTGCCCATTAATTTAACGGATTGTGTCATTTTAGTCCAATAAATAACGGTTGTTAAGTTAATTTAACGAAATGTCAACTAATGTGTCAATTTGGTCCATATACTTTACACGATGTGTCAATTTGGTCCCTATAATTTCAATTTTTTCGATTTTGATAGGGACTAAATTGACACATTGTGAAAAATACAAGAGCACACATTGTTTGACTTTCCATTAAATTAACTTAACAACTGTTATTTATTAGACTAAAATAACACAAACCGTTAAATTAAGGGACAAAATCAAAAAAATTAAAATTACAATGACCAAATTAAAATATCGTGTAAGGCTTCGTTTGGGAAGTGGCTCATTGGGCTTTTTTGGCTCAATGAGCCACAAAAGACAAAATAGGCTCATGAGCCACAACAGACAAAATATCACATCCAACCCCATAATCATTACACTCTTCTCTTACAAAAAAGTCAAAAAAATCAAAAAGCCAAAAAATCCTTCCCAAACCAAACTTTTGAGCCCAGGCTCATATAGCCAAAAAAATTAAAAAGCCAACCCACTTCCCAAACGGAGGCTTACATAAACTATTTACATAATTTTTCCTATTATTTAAATGCAAAGAATCCAAGTCCTAATTTGCAATTCCCCCTAAATAGAACGGGTCCACAGACGAAGAAATTTAGCACAAAAGGAAATGGAAACCGGGCCCGCAGGGGGGTGGCTTTTCCAGGTTATGGTACCTAATCACCCCCTAATTAACGGTTCAAACAAAAAAAAGTTGTTTCCATGTAATCATCATATCTGTGTTTAGTTCCAAAAAAACACTTCTAAAACAATAGGGTGGTTTGGTTTTTGGGTTAGGTTAAAAAATCACAAAAGAATAAAAAAAAAATCAAAAAATTATAAAAAGACAAAAATCATAAAAAGACAAAAAAAAAATTTGTCATTCCAAAAGTCAAAAAGTCAAACAAGAATATCAAACGATCAAAAAAGTCTCAGGCTAAAAAAATTAAAAAAATCAAAAAGCTAACTAAAAAAAGTCATTGCCAAACGAGCACTCAGTGTATTTGATTTCAGTTTTTTAAATTAAATTTTTTATTTTTGTATTTTTTATGTTTAATGAATATTTTTAAAACTTTAAGTAATTTTTTTTATTTTGTAGATGCACCTAAGTAAGTATCTAAATAATAAAATATTTGTGAAAAAAATATTTTAAAAAATTAACAAATACACAAAAATACAAAAAAAATGTACTAAATTTTTGAAATTTTTTTATATTTTTGATATTTAGTGAACTTTGTAAAGATTTTTTTCACAAATATTATACTTTTTAAGTGTATTTATATTAGATGTGTTTAAAAATTAAAAATTTACTTAAAATATTAAAAAAATTCAATAAAAATAAAAATAATATGAAAAATGAAAAAATAAAATTTTTGAAAAGTAAATTTTAAAAACTAAAATCAAACAAATTTGTACTTTTATTTTGATTACTGTGCATGTTATTTATTTGATACCCACTTTTATCTCCAAAGATTCTCTTAACTCTTGCTTTGCTAGGCCACAACTGTTTCTGTCCCTAATGATTCTCCTACTAGGCCACTGTTTGGTCACGAGACACAGCACATCAGTAGATAAATCATCGATAACTTAAAGTTATAAGCATCTCTATCAAAGGTTTTCGACTAAAAACACTACTCCGACTACTTAGTCAGTAATATGTGGAAAAAGTATAATACGATGCTGTTTTTTTCAATTGTTCCTATCTTTTTTCTTCTTTTTATACCGTCGTGTATTATCATTTGAGTGTTATTTTTGATTAAAAAAAAAAAATTTAAATTTTCTAACCGCTATTTGGGCATTTGTTTACCTTCAAGGGACTTTACTTGCTAGCCACTATTAGTCACCATTTTTCAAAATGGCTAGCCTTTTTGCCAATTTCATCTAACCATTTTATTTTTTTTGTGGTTACAATTGAAGAGCCCTAGAGACTCTCTAAATAATTATTTATGTATATATTTTAGATTTTTGTATATTTATGTCTTGAATTTAGGATTTTATATATTATGTATATACATATATATGTGTGTGTCTGTATATATAACAATTTTATATGTTCTTTCAATTTTATTTGATGAATTACGGAATAACTTTTTTTTTCTCCTCATTCTACAAGTTTTGTATGTTTGTATGGGCAAATTTATTATTATTGCAAATTTATATTAGTAAAATATCAACAATTAGTATTTTTTATTTTAAAAATTAATTAAGTTAGTTTAAATGATTAGTTAAAATAAAGAGCGTGGTTGGAGAACACAATAACTAAAGTAATTAGGTAAAATAAATAATGTACTTTTTTTGTACTTTAGCTAGTGAAAAGTAGAGAGTGTGATTGGAGTTGCTTATCCGCCATATCCTTGTGTTGGGGTTTTTGTCTTTCTTATCCGGACGAATGTAGTTGGCATGTCCTTCTTATATTATGTTGAATTTCACATTTTATGATTTTGTCTTTATTGTTTTTTTTTTTTTTTCCTAATCACAAAAGTTAAATTTAAACAATTTATTACCTAACTAGATTATATACATTGTAAAAAAAATTAAACTATTTAAACTCAACTTATGATTAACTTAAAAAATAAATAAAATAAATTTAAATACATTTTAAAATTCGTTATTATTATTAGTCAGGAGGGACTTGGGTCAGCCCCACGCAACCATTTTTTTTTTGGGTTTGTTTTTACAGGTGGGTTGCATGTCAGAGGGACCACCTTTATCCTGGACCTTTATTCTGAGGACAACCCCAAAGGAGAGCTCTGCATGTCCTTTGCCTTTTTTTCTATTACGGGCTCACCTTGGATGCCCTCAGTGCACCCAGATTTCAGCTTCTAACAGCACCTAACTCTTCGTTAAATTTTGAGTAAATTATAAGGAGCTGCTCTCTCTGGTCCAAATCAGATTAGAGGGTACTGTTGGATTTCTGTGAGTTTATTATAAAATTTGTATCGATAATTTAAACCGTTCAATATATACGACTGGTCGAGTATTTTATCCTTGTAAAAAATAATGGTGATCGGATATCGATATCCACTTGATCAGAAAACATTTGTGTTAATAGTTAATATGATTTTTAAAATAAATTGTTGACACAAATGTGATCTGATCAAGTATCTATCGATATTTGATCAGCGTGATTTTTTATAGGGATGAAATACTCGACAAGTTCTACATAATAAAATGTTTAAATTATCGATGCGGATTCTGTGATGGGCCCACGGAGACCCAAGACCCAACGGTACCCTCTAGTTAAAAAACCCAAGGAGTGAGAAGTCTACTCCAAATTATAAATCTTTTAAGATTTATTTAAAATACAAATTATTTTCTATCGATTAGAAAATTAAAGAAAATCCTTTTGTTAAATTTTATTTAACAGAGTTAATTGAAAAAATAAAATTTCTAACTATTTTTTTTTATAAAATAATAAAATTATTTAAATTATTAATGAAAATAAATTTTGATATCATTAAAAATTGTTAATTGACTTGATAATTTATTAATAAAATTGATCGTTTGTTATGAAATTACAAATTTCATTGGGCATGATGAAATTGTCAAAATCACAAAGGCAATTCATATTTTAAGCAAATCTCAAAAGGTGTATTTATAATTTATCCTTCAATTTTTTATTAAATTTGAATTTGATAAAAAAAATAATAAAAGAATTCAATTCATTTATTAAACTTGTATCAAATCAAGTTTGTCAAAAATTTTATCAAATGAGAGATGAATCAAATTTTTCATCAAATTTTAAACAGTTCTTTTTCATTTAGATTTTGGTGAAATTATTAAAAGATGAAAGATGGAAGATAATTTTTTTCCCAGCTAAATTGATTAAAGGAGATTTTCTTTAAGGTCCCTAATATTAAAATTTTATAAGATAAATGACATATAACATTTTTATAATAGGTAAGGTCCCTCAACATTTTCACAGAGAAATTTAGCCCAATTCAGAGAAATTTCGACACCGACACAGAAATTTTAATTTTTATAGAAAAATTTCAAAATTTCTTTGATATGATCACAGGAAAATTTTATCGAGAGACTTTAGCTAATAAAAAAATAATATTTTGAACCTCTCATATTATACAAAGTTGAAAAGAAATATTTTACTAATTTCCTCTTGATTAAATGAAATTTTTAATATAGATGAAGTACTTAAAAAAACCAAATCAAAGAAGTTGGACAGATTTTTTTGACAAATGCTAAACTCAAAAACTAAATCAAAGATGTGGGTTCTTAAAATTTTGAAATGAGCACCCAACTATAACCTACAAAGCCGAACCAAATTACACCAACCCATAATCATAAGTTTGATTTAGTTTTCGGTTCTTCTAGGTGGAATGTGCATCCTTAATTTACATGTACTATTTTAGCTTTTGTTGTATAGGTGCAACAACACTAATATTTTGATCATAAAAGCATCTCCAATGATCCAAGTTAAAATGGCTTTGCCAAAATTATTTTTTGGTTTTCTACCGTGCACAAATTAGTTGGTATATCCTTTCTGCGTTCATCTTTGTTGTATTTTTTTTTCCTTACCACAAAAGTAAATTTAAACAATTTATTACTCAACTAGATTATATGCATTATAAAAAAATTAAAATATTTAAACTCAACTTATGATCAACTTAAAAAATAAACAAATTAAATTTAAATACATTTTAAAATTTATTATTGAACTAATTATTATTCAGGAGGGACTTGGGTCAGCCCTAATTTAAGGTCTTCCATGACTTCCCAACCAATTTTATTTATTATTTTTTTTTTCAGGTGGGTTGCATGTCAGGGGACCACCTTGCCCTTTGCCTTTTTTTCTATTAAGGGCTCACCTTCGATGAACCCCCCCGGCCCGCATTTCAGCTTCTTCGATGCCCTCCGTGCCCCCACATTTCAGCTTCTGAGAGCATCTCTAACGGTGTATCTGATTTTTCATCAAATTTGAGTCCAAAATGAGTCATTTCACCAAATCTCAAATCACCCACTTCAACGCTGCATCAAATTTACATCAAATTTAGTGGGGCGACCGGTTGGTCAACCGGTGGGTCGACCGGCCGGTTGATCGGTTTGCCAAAAAATTTTTTTTTTTTTTGAATTTTTTGAACTTTCTGAACTTTTTTCGGGACGACCGGGTGGTCAACCGGCCGGTTGACCGGTTAGGCAAAAATTTTTTTTTTTTTTTTTTTAACGGTTTAAACTTTTTTTGCTGAACTGTTTGAATCTTTTACTGGTTGACCGGTTGGTCAACCGGCCGGGCAACCGGTTGGTCGACCGGGTCCTCCTCTCCAACGGTCCGCAATAGTGTTTTGGTGAATTCATTACTTCGTCCTCAATCTGATGAAATTTTTGATGAAATCTCAATTTGGTATCACGTTTGGTGAACGGTTGGAGCTGTGAATAGTACCATTTTCATCAAAATTTAAATTTGATATCAAATTTGCTAAACAATTGGAGATGGTCTGACAGCATCTAACTCTTTATTAAGGTCTAGTTTGGCATCTATTAAATAATATAAAAAGCTAAAAAGTTATTATCCTATTTAAGTCACATCATCTTATTTAAATCACATCACCTCTCTAACACATCACATCAAACCCAACCCAAACCCAACCCATATAAACCAATAAGTCAAAAAGTGTACTTTTTTAGAACATCCCAAACCAACAATTTTGAGTAAATTATAAGTAGCACCTCTCCCGTCCAAATCGAATTGAAAGGTATTGCTAGATTTGTGTAGATTTATTATAGAATTTGCATCAATAATTTGAATTGTTCAATATGTAAGATTTGTCAAGTATTTTATTTTTATAAAAAATCACATTGATCGAATATCGATATCCACTTAATCAGATCACATTTGTGTCAACAATTTATTTTAAAAATCATATTTGTGGTTGACAATTAACAACTAAAAATCATATTTACTGTTGACACAAATGTGATCTGATCAGGTGTTCATCGATATCCGATCAACGTGATTTTTTTACAAGGATGAAGTACTCAACGAGCTCTACATAGTGAACGGTTCAGATTATCGGTGCGGATTCTATGGTAGGTGCATGGAAGCCCAACAATACCCTCCAGTTAAAAAACCCAACTAAAAAGGAGCCTGCTCCAAATTATAAACCCTTTTGAGATTTATTTAAAATACAAATTATTTTCTATAGTTTAGAAAATTACAAAAACCTTTTTGTTAAATTTTATTATAAAATTAATTGAAAAATGAAATTTCTAACTTTTTTTATGTAAAAGAATAAAATTACTTGAATTATTAATTAAAATAAATTTTGACATCATTAAAAATTATTAATTGTCTTGATAATTTATTAATAAAATTGATCATTTGTTGTGAAATTACAAACTTCATTGGGTATTATGTAATTTTTAAAATCACAATGGCAATTCATATTTTAAGCAAATCTTAGGAGGTGTATTTATAATTTATCCTTCAATTTTTTATTAAATTTGAATTTGATATAAAAAAATAATTAGTAAAAGTATTCAATTCATTCGTTAAAGTTGTATCAGATCAAATTTTTGTCAAAATTTTTTTTTAAATGAGAGATGAATCAAATCTTTCATCAAATTTTAGACGGTTCTTTTTCACTTAAATTTTGGTGAAATTATTAGAAGAAGAAAGACTGAAGATTTTTTTTCCCACCTAAATTGATTAAATGAAGTTTTTGAGATAGATGAAGTACTTTAAAAACCAAATCAAAGAAGTTGGATAGATTTTTTTTGACAAATGCTCAACTCAAAACTAAATCAAAGATGTGGGTTCTTAAAAATTTGAAATCTGCACCAAACTGTAAACCTACAAATCCGAACTAAATTAAACCAAACCATAATCGTAAGTTTGATTTAGTTTTCTATTCTTCTGGGCCAAATGTATAGGTGCAACAACACTAATATTTTGATCATAAGAGCATCGCTAATGATCCGAGTTAAAATGGCCTTGTCAAATCTATTTTTTGGCTTACAATGCACGAAAGTTAATTTTTATCTATATCACTCCAATTAAGACATGTCATTTTAGCACAATTATTTACCAAATTCAACTATTCTGTGGTAAAGTCGTGGAAATTTGAATGATTTCAACCCAACCCAATCAGATCACACCTTTGGCAGCAGGATAGCTTTGCCAATTTTTTATTAGAGCAATTGAGAGGGTAATTTATATTCAAATTGGGCCGAGCTAGGCTGATTATGGGCTTCAATGCAAGGGGCTAAGAAAAACGGCCATAAAGTTACTCCAGTCATTAAAGAGGCTTAAAGTTAGCTCGGTCTCATGCCAGAAGTTAGACCGGTTTTAAGGAACTCTTGTTTGTTAGTCCGGTTTCCGAAGTGCCTAATGTTATCTCGGTCATAGTGTATACGGTTGTTTCGGTTAAGTCTTCTAACCCTGAGTATGATAAGCTTTCTTCAGGACTGTTCTAAGTTAGTTCGGCTCGGCGCTTCTATGGATAGCTCGGTCTTAGTATTTGAAGCCGAGATAGAAGCAAGTGAGGGAAGAGCCGGACTTGAAGTTAGATCGGTCGCGCATACCTGTCTAGTATGGAAGTGTTATTTCGGTCGTTTGGTAGTTCGGTCATGGTAAAACCATCTCACTTGGTTTAAGCAGTGAAGGGGGTGTTAAGAGATAAGCATTATCTTTTAAGAGTATGAATCCTAGGAGGACTCTGCATGGAGAAGTAAAAGTCCTACTAGGATTGTGCCACACGGAACCTATAAAAGCTCACAGACATCATCTATGGAGAGGTAACACAACTTTGTTTTCTGAATACACAGAGCTTTTGTCTATTTGTCAAGCTTACTGACTTAGGCATCGGAGAGGTTTCCAGCACACACCCGCCGGCTAGCTCACGTTCGTATTTTCAGGTGATAAAGCGACGTCGTACGGAGGAGCGTAGACTTGATCAACAGGATTATACGAGAAGGTGTATTTCTTTCCCGTACAATTGGCGCCGTCTGTGGGAATACAGACAAGAACAACCTCTTGATCAAGCTTTTCCTTTCAAAAATCAATGGCGAACAACGAAGAGTTACCGCAGTCCGCCCTTGACGGACTAACTCCAGAAGGGGGTGCAAGGCGCGAAGGCCTACCCTTGGTCACTCCCATGGCGAACCTAGAACCACAAAGACAAAATTCCAAGAGGGATGCAACGGGACGAAGGCGGAATAACAGCCCCCATCACTCTCGTTCGCAAAGCCCAGAAAGACAAAGACGCAGAATTGATCCTCAAACTTTGGAGGATCGCGTCAGGGAACAAGACGAATTGATCCGTCGGATGGCAGCGGACATGGAAACTCTAAAGCGCCAGGTGAAGGGAAAAGGAGTCGCGACAGGAGAGGGGCGCACAAACAAGACGCCCCCTCGCCACTCGGAGAATCGTAGCAGGAATACCACACCCTCACAAGGAGAGAGCAAAAGCCTCAGGACAGGCGATACCCAATCCAGGTCCTCCAGAACTCGTCACTCCAGGTCAGAGAGGACGAGATCTGAGAGGTCGTACACTGAGGGAAACACATATTGGCCCTCGCATACACACCAAACGAGATCCAGACAGACAGAGTTACCCAGATCGTCCGACCTACGAACCGTGCTAGAAGAGAAGGCGCGGTGGAAGGAGGACGCCAGGGCGCGCGATCCACACAGAGTTTCTGCCTTACAGCGGTTGGCTCCTCGGACGCATGGAAGCGTTGAGGTTGGAATGCCAATACCGCGCCCCGCCTACGAACCGGCAGACAAGGCGTTGGCAAGGCTGCAGACTTCACCATTCGTCCCAGCAATCGAGAACGCGCCCCTACCTTCAGGCTTCCTACAGCCCAAATTCACCACGTACGAGGGGAAGACGGACCCCTACTCATACTTAAGCCACTTCGCCAGGTTTAGCGGTATATCGGCGCAATGAGGCCTTGATGTGCATCCTATTCCCTTCGAGCCTTGGTGACCTAGGCTTAACTTGGTTTGAGAAACTTCCAGAAGGCAGCATAGCCTCCTGGGCACAGCTGGCGGAAGCATTTGTGACAAGGTTCCGAACAAACACCAAAACACCAGTGGAGATCGACCAATTACTCTCCATCGACATGGGCGACAAGGAGACCCTAAGATCCTATAACAGTCGCTACTGGGAGACCTTCAACCAGATTGGGGATTGTCCCACCAATCTCGCCATTGCACAGTACAAAAGAGGCCTTCCAGTCGGAAACAGATTAAGGGACTCTATCACCATGACACCGCCCCTCACATGGAAGCCCTGATGGAAAGAGTGCATCAGCACATCAGGGTGGAAGAGGATGGCGCACGTGCCAAACAAAATCTGGCACGACCGCAGTACCAGAAAAGAAGGCCTCAGCAAAGGTCAACGCGGTAGACCGTCCGAACAGAAACGGACGTGGCAGAAGAGACAACGGAGAAGACCAGGACAAGAGATAGTTGAGAGTCCGCACTGCCATAACCACAGTCTTTAAGAAACCGATCTACCGTATACTTAGCGAGATTCGAGACGAGCCTTTCGTCAAGTGGCCAGCTAAGCTAGGCGAAGCTCAGAAGGATTACGACGACAGATCACGGTGCACATTCCATAAAGAAAAGGGGCACCGCATTGAGAATTGCACGCCCTTGAGACAGCACTTGGAGGAGTTGGTGGCAGCGGGCCACCTGGATAAATACATAGAAGGGAGGGGCGCAACCAGCCCCCCAGGACCATAATAACCCGGAATGCCGATCGACGCCCCACCTCAAGGCATTATCAAAGTGATACATGGAGTCTTTGAACCTGAGCTTGTATGCGAGCTCAGAGGATTAATCAAAAAGGCTGAGCACTTAAGAGAGGTGTTAAGTGCCCAACCTGCAGTCAAGAAGGGGAAGACTGAGGCCACGAATGTCATGTCTTTTTCGGATAAAGACTTGGCAAGGATATACTGCCCTCACAATGATGCCCTGGTCGTCACTCTCCGAGTCAAGGATTTTGACGTCAAGTGGATTCTGATTGACCAGGGTAGTTCATGTGAAATCATGTACTACGAGACATTCAAGCAACTGAAGCTACAAGACAAAGACTTAGCACCTGCCGTATCTCCCCTGATTGGATTCAACTCCATGCCAGAATGGCCCGTCGGCAAAATAATCCTCCCAGTCAGAGCAGGGAGTGTGACGAAACAAGTGGAGTTCTAGGTGTTGAAGGTCCCCTCCACTTACACATTATCTTGGACAGGACATGGCTGCATGCCATGCGCTCGGTGGCGTCCTCCTACCACCAAGTGATGCGGTTCCCCAACGACGCCGGAGTAATTGAGGAGGTCTATGGCGACCAGATCATGTCAAACAATGCTTTGTCACAGTGAATGGCAGCCGCGCTGCCAAAGGATACGTTCATTCGGTGGAGGAACCTGAGAGTAATGAACTGTTCGCAGATGTTGGCAAAGCGGCCAGTCAGAAAGCGGTGGAAGACTTGGTGGAGGTCAGAATAGATGAAAAGAACCCGGATAAGTTCTTTTACTTGGTTCGTCGTTGTCCAGCACTGAGAGATTAGAGGTCTTGGAATTCTTGACCTCTAACATCGAAGTGTTCGCCTGGACTCCATACGACATGCCAGGCATTGATCCAAGTTTCATCTGCCATCAACTCAATGTCCACCCATCCGCCAGACCAATCATTCAGCGGACATGCAGATCGGCACTCCACCACGCCGAAATAGTGGCGGAAGAAGTTGGAAACCTGCGGAGGCAGGAGCAATTAGAGAGGTGCACTACCCAAGATGGATCTCCAACACAGTCGTAGTGCCAAAGAAGAATGGCAAGTGGCGTGTCTGCGTCGACTACAAAAGTCAACAAGGCATGCCCAAAAGACAGCTTTCTCTACCACGGATAGATCAATTGGTAGACCTAACGGCAGGGCACAACCGACTTAGCTTTCTGGATGCATACAGAGGCTACCATCAAATTGCCATGCACG
>JAPPVO010000566.1:0-10076 GCA_030407325.1 Camellia japonica | reverse complement strand
TAGCAATTTTCATTTCTTTTCATTTTATAACCCTCACAAATTTTTTGAAAGAAAAAAATTTCAAAAATTAATAATATACACGAATTTATATTTATATATTACATTTAAAAACCTCTCAACAATATTTCGCTTTTAGGCCCGTCAAGTGGTAAGCCCGCCCGAAGAGAATATCTTCATTTGTATATATTTTTAATAATGTTTTATACTTTTTATATCAATAGAATTGATATTATAGTTTATACTTTATTTACAATTTTTTTTTTTTTTTTTTTGGGTTAATGTAACACACTCACCTCTCTGATACTATTGAGGATGATGTTTGTGGGTCCATTTTTTCTGCATGGCCTATGCGATTAATTAATTGTAAGAGCACATGGAGGGTTTTACCTCACAAGAATTCGAAAGCTTTTTTAACTGATGATGATGTAGAGATACTTAAGTGGAGAGCATCTTTAATTTTTTATTATGTCATTTTAAATTTAAGGATTCAGACTCTTTTTAGTTTATATAGTGATTGGACCGTACTATTTCGAATTTATGGGATTCATCACGATTTCTATTTCGATAATTCGAATCGATAAATGTGTACAACTCGTTGAATATTTTTTTTTTTATAAAAAATCACGTTGATCGAATATCAATAGCTACTTGATTGAATCAGATTTTTGTCAACAATTTATTTTGAAAATCATATTTACAATTGATAGATATATAATTTGATTAAGTGACTATCAATATCCAATTAATGTGATTTTTTTTTTCCGCAGAGATAAAGTATACGTCGAGTTTTACACATTGAACGGTTCAGATCATCGAAATATAACCCTGGATGGGCCTCCAGGCCCAACAAAATGCTCCAGTCCAATCTCAGACTAGAAAGAAATCTAACCCTAAATTTTAATTAAGGGTCTTATTAACAAGTGCCCCTAAGACATAAATAACAGACAAATATTTACCAAAATATCTAGTCTATAATTTAAAATAACAAATTACACAATTTTAAAAAATATCTTGTCTTATAATTGTAAAAAGACTAACTTTAATATATAAAAAAAAATTCCACCAACTTAGAATGGTTGAAGTTTATTAGTCTTCAATTTATTTTCTCCATAAACTTTGTTTTAAATGTGAAAGGTCTAATTACGGATAACTTATGGCAATTTTCATTTCATTATTTTCTTTTCATAATTCTCACAAATTTTTAAAAATTCAAAAATTAATATTATTATATAATTTTTATTTATAACAATGCTAGGTGACCCGAAAATTTATGACTCGAATGGCTTGAAACACCCAAAACAACGTCGGTTTAACACATTCGACCCTTTAAAACACAAAATTTGGGCCACCAATCATTTTTCTTATATTTATATACTTACATTTAAGAGCCTCCCAACAATATTTCGCTTTAGGTCCGTTAAGTATTAGGCCAGCCGTGAAATAAACATCTTCTTTTATATATGTTTATATATTATTTTGTACTTTTTATATTAAAGAAATTAATATTATAATCTATACTTTATTTTTAATTTTTTTTGTAATATACACTCACCACTCGATGATGTTAGTGGGTCTTTTCTTCTGGATGCGTGTATGATTAATTGATTGTAAGAATACAGGGAGGATTTTGCCCAAGTAGTTACTGGCTGCTCTTGGACTAAGATTACATGTTTCATGATGTTATGATTGGTAGAGAAGTTGAGATCTATGATTTTTATTGGGTGAATGAGAAGTATGAGCAGGCATAGTGTATGGTGATTGGTGAAGTAAGAATACATGGCGCTCCAAGAACCCCCAATAATTTTTCATTTTGCCTTCACAAGAATTTAAAAGGTTTTTTAAACGATGATGATATGGAGACAGCTAAGTCAAGAGCATCTTCAATTTTTCACTAATGTTAAGAAAATTATTAGGTATTTTTAGAGTACCACATGTCCATATAATCAATCATCATGTTCTCTCATATTCTTCGATTACTTAACAAAAAATCCTATCTTTTCCACCAATCGTAATATCATAGACACCACATGGCTGTGTTCCCGGAATATCCAATAATCACCTCTAATGTTATTTTTAAATTTAAATAAGGATTTTGCTAACATGTGCTCCTAAGGCACAATTAAAAAACAAAATATTAGCAAAACACAACGCACTTTTTACTAACATCAATGCATTTTTATTGAAATCAATACACTTTTTTAATATTTTTATATGTTTTCAAGACACCTTTTAACATATTTTCCGATATTAAACAATGCTTATGGAGCACTTGTTAAAGTATCTCCAATATTTACTCTTTTTTTTTTTTTCTCCTAAAAATTTGAGTAAAAGTTTCTTCTGATTTTTTTTCATTTTTCATCAAACCACCGGTCGATTAGGAGGACGACCAGGCAGATGTTTGGCCAGCCGATCAGTTAGTGTAAATTTACTGGAAATGTAAGCAAGGAAGAGGTTGTCTGGGAGGACAATTGGCCAGTCGTCTGGTGTATGTCCCAACATCTATTTATTGTAATTTGATGAAAGGCTCTAGGTATCCTCAATTTGATGAAAAATTTAAGAAATTCTCAATTTGGTATTGGTTTGATGTCAACGTTGGAGTATCAAAATTGGACTTCTTTCATCAAATTTAAATTTGATGACATAAACGATGAAGCATTGGAGACGCTCTTAGCATTTGCCTTTAAAAAAATGTATGGTTTTATATGAATTATTTTAATTATTTTATTAAATTTTTATCAATTTTTTAAATAAAAAATCATCTCTTATTTCAAAATTTTCTTTTTATCAAATTTGATGGGGAGCAAATCATATTTAATTCTAATTTTTTAAAAGTTTTATCATATTTAAATTTGTCGAATGATTTTTTATAAAATTTTAATTTGATGAAAAAATAACTCTTTTTCAATTTGACGAATATTTGACTTAAATTTGTTAACACTTTTTTTTTATCAAAATTAAAAGTTGACAGATTGGAAATGCTCTATTGAAAATGAGTGAAGAGAGGAGGGGAGAGTAGGGTGATGAATTGAAAAGGAGGGAGCTGAGAAAAATAATAATTTAAACTGAATTTATTATTCTTATTATTATTATTATTATTTTTTTTTGTCAATTTGAAATTTCAGACCGTTTACCATTGATCTGCCCCAAATAACCCTGTCCCGTTTATTTTCCTAATAATCAAAGACTTGTAAATATAATATGAATAATGCTATATATATCAATTAATATATTAACTAGTATATTAACAGATGATGTGATATAAGTTTAAAGATTTTGAATATTTATAATTTGATTAATAGGTGGAGTCAGTAATAATAACGTAACATTAGTTGATACTGGTGTATATTAATTGATGCATGTAACACTAACAATATAATATAGAGAAACATTGATAGCACCCATCACCCCCATGTGTTCTTCTTTCTTAATTGGGAGCTGTTTGGGTGTGCAACCCACGTCATATGCAACCTTGGAGCTTCCCGACACCTTCCAGCTTCCCAACACCTTCCGGCTTCACATTCTTGGCTGCTTTCCCCTTCGCATCTTTCCTTTTGCCAATAAATAAATAAATAATAATAATAATAAATAATTCTACCCACAAGCATAATACAAGTCCCACAAATTTAGAAAAGGCCTCTGTCAATTTAGTTTATAAATGAAAAGTAAAGGTTCACATTATTAAAAATAAATTTACTTTAATATATAAAAGAATTCCACCAACTTAGAATAGATTGAAATTTATTAATCTTCAATTTATTTTCTCCCTCAACTTCAACTTATAGCAATTTTCATTTCTTTTCCTTTTGTAACTCCCAAAAATTTTAAAAAAAAAAAAAAACTTTCAAAATTAATAATATTACATGAATTTATATTTGTATATTAAATTTAAAAGCCTTCCAACAATATTTTAGGGCCCGTCAAGTGTTACTGCCTGAAAAAAAAACATCTTTATTTTATATATCTTTCATGTTATTTTGTACATTTAATATTAATAGAAATTGATATTATAATTTATATTTTATTTTATTTTATTTTTTTTGTTAATGATGATGGGTCTTTTCTACTGGATGCATATGTGATTAATTAACATGGAGTGTTTTGCCTTCACAAAAATTTGAAAGGTTTTTTAATTGATGATGTGGAGGCAGTTAAGTTAAGAGCATCTTCAATTTTTTACAAATGTTATTTTAAATATAAATAAGGGTCATACTAAGCAACTCCAAGGGAAGAGGTAAAATGGGACTGTTAGCTATTTTAGCTCGTATGACCCTAATATTCTCGCTCCAATGGGCTGGCTAAATGGCTTCTTATTTTCCCTCGCGGCTTCTCCGCTGGCTTCAATTGGAGAGTGATTGAAGGCTCTCCAAACTCTTCTCTCCCGCGAAATCCATCTGCTCACGTCTCTCCCGCGAAATCAATCTGCTTCTTCAGTGCGAAATCGATCTCCAAACACGCCTCTCCCGCGAAATCGATCTTCTCCTTCAACGTTGTCTGCAACTCCCTCCATCGACCTCTTCCTCAAGGTATGGATCCTTCTATCTCTCTGTCTTCCCCTTCTATGCAACTCATAAACCCTCTCTCTCTCTCTCTCTCTCTCTCTCTCTATATATATATATATATATATGTATAGCACAAACTTTCCTTGTTCCTCTGTAATCTGGGTCTCTCCCATTTTGTTGGTTTTACGAATTTGTATACAATTTATGTGTATCGTCTGTCTGATCTGTGAGTTCAAGCATACCTTCATACTTCACTGTTCTATTTTTGTGTTTTGTGTTTTTCTGTTGCGAATGATTTTGCAAGATGGACCTTAATTCTACATATTCTAAGAATATTATAATGGGTTTACTCACATTCTGGCATTTTATTTGATATTGCCTAGGATATATAGGAAGAACAGCTACCATAGAGATACTATCTCCTTTTCCTATCTGATTTTATGACCTTGTAAATTACTAAGCGAAGAATCGCAGAAGACAACTGTTGTGGCTTAAGCACCAGCGATCTTGGAGGACTACTCAGCTGACTCCACCATTGTTCTTCACGGACCCAAACTAACTAACCGCAGGTATAATTTTCCAATCCCACAAACCCAATTCAAATTCAAACTGCTAAATATGAAGAATTGTAATGATGACCATCAAAATTCGATTTGGGTGTTTGTTAAAATGCCCAAATGAAACTTTATTCCTCCATATTCATATGCTGCTTTGCTTTGTATGAACTATACATATGAATCTGCATTTGAGATGTTGAAAGGTAGTTTACTATATACTGTGTAGTAGTACCAAGTCACAACCATGGAAAAAATCCAAGTTCAACCCACTTGTTTAAGCTCTTTTGTTCATATGATTTTGGCTGATAAATTAGGTGCACATCTGATCTGATTATCTGGTCTAACTTTGAAAATTGATTATCAAGGCATGATGACATGTTCTTCATATAGAAATTGGACTTGGTTAGGAATCTACAAATTTACAAATTTCCCCAAAATCTTTGTGGCGCGATTCAAATGGAGAACTCGAAATTGGGATTTATTCACATGGGCATGGGCCAACCAAAATAAAATTCCAAAAGCTAGTAGTAAAAGTGGGATGGTTTCAAAGAACCAGTTATTTGACCATTGAGACTGTCTATTTATACCCAATCAACCTTACCCTTCCCCTACCTTTGTACCTTTGAATTAGCACCTAAATCAAAACTCTGGTTGTTCAGAGAATTCTTGCATCTAATATTTCAGAAATCCCATAATCTGCCATTTCAAAAATCAAGCCAAAATCCAGCCTTCTTCCTTGCCAAATCATAAATTCTGTCTTCTACCTATTAAAACTCTAACCATACAATCTTTTCCTACCCAAAACTCACCAGAACTCTAATTATAGGCAACACTTGGGCAAGTTTCCAAAAACTCTTCTACATAAATTCGATTATTCTTTTAAAAGCTTCACATAACACAAAAAGTACTAATTCTACTTGAATTTTGACTTCAAAATTAAAAAACTAAGACACTTGACATATATATATATATATATGCAAACTAGAGAACCATATATGAGATCTGAAAACATAACTAGAAACTTGATACAACCCATGGTCCATGTCTAAAAGTAAAACATAGACAAATTAGTCCAATAACATTGTAACTCAAAAATTATAAGTATGACCCAATTTGATCCTAAACAAGTCAAACTAGATTGTGCTCTATGTGAAATTATAAATTAGTCCCTCTTTTCCCTTCCACACTCTACATCAGGAATCCTCCCTCCATGCTAGAACTAACATGGGAAAAGGAATAAGAGACAAATAGAAGACGGATAATAGCCAAAGCAAAAGCATTTCCAAGGAGGTATTCCTAAAAAACACTCACCGATTATCTTCCCTCTCTTTGCTAAAAGTCAGAAAAGCCTTTTACAGATCCATGGATTTAGAATAAAGAGGGACAAATTTCAATCATTAGACAAGTGTATTTCTGAAAAACCTACACACTCTCCTTTGAATGTTATCAGTAATTCTGGAATGTCTAATAGTTATACATTTATAGATGTACATCATACATTTATAGGTGTGCCATGCTTCCTTCTGTGTTTGGCACGGCTGGTCCCATCTGTCATGGGATGGTTCTGTTCTGTCCTGTTCTTTGCTGTCATGGGCTGGTTGCTGTTGCTGGTTTTGTTCTCTTTGGGGCTGCTTGTTTTGGTGTTTTGGGAGTCTAGGTGTTCTTTGCTTTCTTTTGTGTTGGTGCCTTACCAACTGCTCTCTGTTTTTTTATTCATTTTGTCAATATTTTTGCTTGATCATTATCAATAAATTTCATCTTTGGCTGTTTCAAAAATAGGTGTACATCATACAACATCTGGTCACCTTGAAAATTGGTAAGATCACCCAGGCTGATCTAGACTATTTGATGAGTGTGCCACTTCTAGAACATTTTAATAATTGCAAGTATTTATACATAGACCAGAGACATTACACAAAGCATAAAATCTAAGTCAAACCCTCAAACTAGACAACTTAAACAGATTCTAGTAAATCAACCTCAAACCAATTCAATAACCATCTTATATATTTTTGGCATTTTATATTGACTTATGTACTATTTTTTTAAGCATGGAGTGTATATTAAATTTGCTGACCAAGGTTTGCTTTTTATCAAGAACATGTGAAAGAGAGAAAATTCTAGCGAGTTCGATTTTGCGGAATAATAAAATATTCACTAAATTTGACATCAAAGACACTCTAGAGAGTCCAAAAAACTGAAACTTTAATTAGCTCTTAGCAGTCAAGTGGACAAATAAAAACATTAAGGGCTTCCCAAACGAAGCCTATATACAAAGATGTTTTTAATAGAGTTTACATAAGAATAAGATATGAATGATGTAAAAAGCTCAAGAGTCAGCAAGGAAGGATGTCGAACGAGCATTTGGGGTGCTCCAAGCACGTTTCGCAATTGTGCGAGGACCTGCACGTTTTTGGAAAGTTGAAACCCTTAAAGTTATTATGAAGGCATGTATACGGTCTGAAATTTCAAATTGACAAAAAAAAAAAAAAAAAAAGAAAAAAGAAAAAAGAAATCACTAAATTATAGATTATAATATCAATTTTTATTAATATGAAAAGAACAAAATAACATGAAAAATATATACAAATAAAGATATTTTCTTCAGGGCCGGCCTAACACTTGATGGAGCCTAAAGCGAAATATTGTTGAGAGGCTTTTAAATTTAATATGTAAATATAAATTCTTGTAATATTATTAATTTTGAAATTTTTTGTGAGGGTTATAAAATGAAACAAAATGAAAATTGCTATAAGTTATCTGGTAATTAGAGCTTACACATAAATAAAGTCTAGAGAGAAAACAATTTGAAGACTAATAAATTTCAACCAATTCTAAGTAGGTGGAATTTTTATATATATTAAAGTCAGTCTTTTTATAATTATAGATGAGACATTTTTCAAAATATGTGTAATTTGTTATTTTAAATTATAGATGAGATATTCTTATAAATATTTTATTTTTTACTTGTGCCCCAACTCCAACCATACTCTTTATTTTTCACTAGCTAAAGTACAAAAAAAGGACACTCTTTATTTTACCTAATTAGTTTAGCTATTGTATGTTCCAATCATACTCTTTATTTAAACTAGTCATTCAAACTAACTAAACCAATTTTCAAAACAAAAAATACTATATATATTACAATCTTTTTCATAAAATGCCACATACACACCAAACACTAATATGGTTGCCAATGTGACATTTGTGAAAATATTTTTAAAAAAAATATTTTTTAATATTAGTTTTAAAAATATTATAAAAAATAATGTTAAGTAATATTTAATTTTTTTTATTATAAACTTATAGTACGTGAATATATACCAATATATGAATTTTGTGGAACCATCTTGAAGGGGAGGGGAGGGAAAGAATAAAAGAAAACAATAAAGAATTTTTTTAAAAAAATAACAATACATAATAATTTCTTCAATAATTGTAATTTATGAAATTAAATTAAGAACTGAAAGAACACAAAATAACTAATTAAAAACCTTACAAAGGTCAATGAAAAAAAAAAAAAAAAATCATAAATAGCAAAGTTAGGAATAAACTTCAAAATAAATAAACTATTTCTAATTCAAGTTGTTACAAATCTCCATGTAGATGCCACAAATGCTCAACTAGGTCTGCTTGGAGTTGAGAATGAGTTTGTCTATCTCTGATGTGATGATGATTTGAATGAATTCATAAAGTTCGGGTGTACGCTCATGTGATACTGCTAGAGGGAGACCTTCTTCGATTGCATCATAATTACAGTCTATATTTTGTTCATTTCGCTCATCTTCAACAATCATGTTATGCAATATTATACACATGCCTTCATAATAACTTTAAGGGTTTCAACTTTCCAAAAACGTGCAGGTCCTCGCACAATTGCGAAACGTGCTTGGAGCACCCCAATGCTCGTTCGACATCCTTCCTTGCTGACTCTTGAGCTTTTTACATCATTCATATCTTATTCTTATGTAAACTCTATTAAAAACATCTTTGTATATAGGCTTCGTTTGGGAAGCCCTTAATGTTTTTATTTGTCCACTTGACTGCTAAGAGCTAATTAAAGTTTCAGTTTTTTGGACTCTCTAGAGTGTCTTTGATGTCAAATTTAGTGAATATTTTATTATTCCGCAAAATCGAACTCGCTAGAATTTTCTCTCTTTCACATGTTCTTGATAAAAAGCAAACCTTGGTCAGCAAATTTAATATACACACTCCATGCTTAAAAAATATAGTACATAAGTCAATATAAAATGCCAAAAATATATAAGATGGTTATTGAATTGGTTTGAGGTTGATTTACTAGAATCTGTTTAAGTTGTCTAGTTTGAGGGGTTTGACTTAGATTTTTATGCTTTGTGTAATGTCTCTGGTCTATGTATAAATACTTGCAATATATTAAAATGTTCTAGAAGTGGCACACTCATCAAATAGTCTAGATCAGCCTGGGTGATCTTACCAATTTTCAAGGTGACCAGATGTTGTATGATGGTACACCTATTTTTGAAACAGCCAAAGATGAAATTTATTGATAATGATCAGCAAAAAATTGACAAAATGAATAAAAAAAACAGAGAGCAGTTGGTAAGGCACCAACACAAAAGAAAGCAAAGAACACCTAGACTCCCAAAACACCAAAAACAGCAGCCCAAAGAGAACAAAACCAGCAACAGCAACCAGCCCATGACAGCAAAGAACAGGACAGAACAGAACCATCCCATGACAGATGGGACCAGCCGTGCCAAACACAGAAGGAAGCATGGCACACCTATAAATGTATGATGTACATCTATAAATGTATAACTATTAGACATTCCAGAATTACTGATAAATATTCAAAGGAGAGTGTGTAGGTTTTTCAGAATACACTTGTCTAATGATTGAAATTTGTCCCTCTTTATTCTAAATCCATGGATCTGTAAAAGGCTTTTCTGACTTTTAGCAAAGAGAGGGAAGATAATCGGTGAGTGTTTTTTTTAGGAATACCTCCTTGGAAATGCTTTTGCTTTGGCTATTATCCGTC
>JAPPVO010000565.1:0-18595 GCA_030407325.1 Camellia japonica | reverse complement strand
AAAGTGAGCATGTTGATGTTTTGATAATATATGGACTCTTGGAGTCCATATTGAGAATAAGGAGAATTATGCCATGTTGGGTATATTGGGGCCATTAGTGAATTAATGACATTGGTGAAAAATTATGAATTGAGTTGAATAATAATGAAATTGGCTCATTATGAGATGGATTAGTGAAGTTGGATTTATTAATCGCTCACTTTTGCAAATATGGATATTTTATCTGTTGTTGCTTTTATTATCTATTTAGAAATAATTGCTTTGGCTACCGGTGGAGGGTAGGGTAGTTTTGATTGTTGTAGACAATGCATGATGATTAGGCAAACTAAAACTAATCAATTGGATCTGTCATAGAGTATGACGGTTGACAGAATACATTAACTTTATGTATTGATTGATTATGTATATGACCTATGTGTATATACGTTGTGTGTGTGAGAGGAGATAGGGGATGGTACTCCACAGTTTAGGGGAAGATAGGGGATGGACCTCTAAACCGGATATTGTTTGGGAGGAGATAGGGGATGGACTCCGCTGATACAGCTCATATGCTTGTCAGTTAATGTGTTGATATAGCTCATATGCTTATCTATGGAAGTGTTGATATAGCTCATATGCTTATCTGTTGAAGTGTGGATACAGCTTGTATGCTTATCTATTGAGATGTTAATATAGTTTATATGCTCATCTATTGAAGTGTTGATATAGCTAGTATGCTTATCTACTGTGAAATGGGAAATGTTTAATATGAGTCACTATCTCATGTAAATTGTTGGCCAGGTTCTGAGCCGTTGTGTGAATTGTGGACTGATAAGAAATGGAAAATGAAATGAAACATGAACACTATGTCATGTAATGGAATGGTTTATGAATTGGTTTGTTTGAGTCAACATTTATCAATTGCTAATGTCTTAGTTACTGCTCATATTGTTTAGCATATCTCTACTGGGCGTTGGCTCACCCTATATGGGACATATTTTCAGGTACAAGGTAGCATGCCACCTCCAAGGACATAGCTTGGATGGTTATGGGAGTTGAAGACTCTTTTGATTATTTTGTTTGTATTACATGTATATCAAGCCAAGGGCTTATTTTGTATAGAGTTAGTACTCTTCTTTTTGTAACCAAGTGTTGACTTGGAAAGCTGTAAGCCCGTAGGGCATTTGCTTTTGTTGTTAACATGTAATATTGTTATAAGAACTACTCTGATGAATAGAAAGGTGTTGATTTCTCTTATATCATTGCATGTTTAAAATGATGGGTTTTATGTATTATTTTGAGGGCATTACAACTTGGTATGAGAGCGTACCGGGTTCGAATACTTTGGGTACGTGGGAAGTGATTAGTATCACAATGGGTTTGTCTCGCTTGATTAGAGACTTAGGTGTAGTGTCATATGTTATGTGTTTAGTTGATAATATGCTTATGTGACTATGTGGGTATGGAATGTAGTTTCTAGGATGTTGATTGGATCCATGGGTTTCTGGGAGTCTTGTTGGAAAAGCACTTGATCAATGTTGTTTCTAACCGGAACTCTAGTAACGCCTCGGGACTGTCATTATCCGGAAATGAAATTCGTAATTGCTTATGTGATTATGTGCTTACGTGGAGTGAATTACAGTTGTCCATGCATTAGGACGTGAGTGTTATAGCTTCGGCACATTTGTGAATGTGCTAATAGTCTTGGTTACCTTTATTAGGATGTCAGGACGAGGAACGAGGTACGTGGTAGGCGTGGTAGGCAGGAGATGCCTTTACCGGACGATATTCCGGCACAGCAGGAGGGAGTTGGTCAGGCCAATGTGGCCGAGCCAGCGGGTCAGCAGGCTATGAGTGCCTTGGCCCGGAGGATAGCAGGAATCAAGATCAAGCCACGTTGCTGAGGGGGGCCTTCTTTCTTGAAGAGGGAATTCTTCCGGTCTAACCCGGACGAATTGTTGGGGATCCGAAGGAGCCACTTAAGGCTGACGAGTGGTTGGAACAGATGGAGAAGACGTTCGAGATGCTTGGCATCGAGGACGGGGTTTAAAAGTGACCTTGGCATCCTTCCAGCTTAAGGGAGATGCGGGTCAATGGTGGAAGTACGAGAAGGGCCGTGTTGGGGTGCATGGGAGGCTTTTGTGAATGCTTTCCAGGAGAAGTTCTTATCTTCAGCTGCTAGGAGAAGCTGAGGGAACAGTTTTGCCAGCTTAAACAGCAAGGCTTGTTAGTGGCCGAGTTCGAGGCCATATTTACTAGTTTGTCCAGGTTTGCACCTGAAATTGTGGCGTCCGAGGAACATCGTTGCTTTGAGTTTGAGCGGAAGTTGAGGCGTAGACTCAAGTTGAGGGTTGGAGGGTCCTTTATTCGAGAGTATAGACGTCTGGTGGATGCTGCAGCTCATATGGAGATTATGATGCAGGAGGAGGATAAGGAGAAGCATAGAGGCTCCAAGAGGAGCTAAGATGGCCAGGGTGATGGCAGGAGACAGAGAGGTTTTAACCCTCAGCAGTCTCAGGGTGGTTTGGCTAGATCGACCTTTCCAGTGCCGAGTGCAGGCTCCGGGAGAGGTAATCAAGGAGGTTTGACTTGTTTCACATGTGGCCAGCTGGGTCACAAGTCTTCTGTTTGCCCACAGAAGGGAGGGGGTCAGCGAGCTGCTTCTTCTTCGGCTCAACCTCAGGGCCAGAGTCAAGGCAGAGGCCAGCCTTTGTCTTGTTATCAGTGTAGTCAACCTGGGCATCTGAAGAGGCTTTGTCCACAGTTGAGTGCCACTTCGAGAGCGTCTGGTTCTAGGCAGACGCAGAGTTATCAGCCAGCTCAGTCTGTGCAGGCCTCGAGGGCCAATCCGGGAGCTTCGTCATCCCAGTCAGTGCAGCAGTCTTTTGCTCCTAGAGGTGAGCAGGTGGATCAGGGGCCTACAGGGCGCGTGTATGCTGTTACCGCGCAGGACCTAGTACCGGCTCCATCAGTTGTGAGAGGTACCTTTCTGTTTTGCAACTCGGTTGCTAGTGTGTTGATTGATATGGGTGCGTCTCATTCTTTTGTATCTGCTGCATTTGCATCTGTGTTGGAGTTGGAGTTGGCACTATTAGCATCTCCTATATGTGTTGTATCACCTATTGGGGGTGAATTGATTCTGAAACACGGATGTAGAGGTTGTGATATAGAGGTCGCCGACCGTAGGCTTCCGTTTCCTTTTGTAGTTATGCCCATGAAGGGTTTTGATGTTATTTTGGGTATGGACTGGTTATCGTCATACCGAGCTGTTATCGATTGCTACCGCCAGAGGGTCACTATATGTACCTTGAGCGGGGAGTGTTTCCATTTCTTGGGGGATCGGGTTGGTAGTGTGTTGCCACCGGTGTATGATTCGCGAGGGCGGAGTGAGCTTAGTGGTCTACTTGCTAGCTTTTTGAGTAGTGAGTGTGATGAGACCCAAACTGTATTACCAAGAGTGGTTTGTGAGTATTCGGATGTTTTTCCCGAGGATCTCGTTAGTTTGCCACCTCACCGAGAGATAGAGTTCTCTATTGATTTAGTGCCCGGCACGGCGCCGATTTCTATGGCACCTTATCGTTTTGCCCCAACCGAGTTGAGTGAGTTGAAGATTCAGCTCCAAGAATTGCCAGATAAGGGTTTTGTTCGCCCAAGTGTCTCACTGTGGGGAGCATCGGCCCTCTTTGCTAAAAAGAAAGATGGTGCCTTGAGACTTTGTATCGACTACCGGAAGTTGAATCGGGTTACGGTCAAGAATAAGTACCCTATGCCCCGTATTGATGATTTGTTTGACCAGTTGAAGGGTTCCTGTTGTTTCTCCAAGATAGACTTGAGATCGGGTTACCACCAGTTGAGGGTCAGGGAGAAGGATATTCCGAAGACGGCATTCCGTACGAGGTATGGCCATTATGAGTTTCTGGTGATGCCATTCGGGCTTACCAATGCACCGGCAGTCTTTATGGACTTGATGAACCGGATCTTCCGGGAATTCCTAGATCGCTTTGTGGTCGTTTTCGTGGACGACATTCTTATCTATTCGCCTTCTAAGGAGGAGCACGAGGTACACTTGAGAGTGGTGCTTGAGTTGCTTAGAGCCCATAGGCTGTATGCCAAGTTTGGGAAATGTGAGTTCTAGCTAGGAGAAGTCAAGTTCTTAGGCCATGTGGTATCCGGGGAAGGGGTGTTTGTTGATACATCCAAGGTTGAGGCAGTGCAAGATTGGGCACAACCTAAGAGTGTTTTTGAGATCCGCAGTTTTCTGGGATTAGCTGGGTATTACCGCTGGTTTGTGAAAGATTTCTCCAGGCTAGCTTCGCCATTGACTAGATTGACGTGGAAAGGGGTCAAGTTTGTGTGGAGTGAGACTTGTGAAAAGTCGTTCCAAGAGTTGAAGGTTAGATTGACCACCGCTCCGGTGTTGATTATTCCGGAGAGAGGGTTGGGTTATGCGGTTTATTGTGATGCCTCACGAGAGGGTTTGGGTTGTGTGCTGATGCAAGAGGGGAAAGTGGTAGCTTATGGCTCACGTCAGTTGAAAATACACGAGAAGAATTACCCTACACACGACCTAGAGTTAGCAGCAGTGATCTTTGCCTTGAAGATTTTGAGGCACTACCTTTGTGGTGAGAGGTTCGAGGTGTTCTCGAACCATAGAGTTTGAAGTATCTGTTTACACAGAGAGACTTGAATTTGAGGCAGAGAATGTGGATGGAGTTCATTGAGGACTATGATTTTGAGTTGCACTATCACCCGGGAAAGGCCAATGTTATGGTCGATGCCCTTAGTAGGAAATCCATTAGTGATGTAGCTTGTATAGCCATCCGGGAATGGGAGATATTGGGTGCACTTGGCGAGTTTGATTTGCTTCTAGGCGAATCCGTTGAGGCTACGGCCTTGTTTTCTGTTATTGCACAGCCTTTACTCGTGACTCGGGTGTTAGAGGCACAAAGAGGTGACCTTGAAGTGGAATCCCTCCGAGAGAAGATCTCCAGTGGGAAGGTTGAGAAGGGTTTGACGGTGTATCCCGACCTGAGTGTGAGATACAGAGACCATTTGTTTGTGCCGGAGTCTTGCTGAGAGGAAGTACTCCGAGAGTTTCACCATTCACGCCTTGCGGTGCATCCGGGGATACTAAGATGTATCGTGATTTGGGTCGCCAGTTCTGGTGGCGGGTTATGAAGAGAGATGTGGCTGTTTTCGTATTGAAGTGCCTTACTTGCCAACAAGTGAAGGCTGAGCATCAGAGGCCAGCGGGTTTGTTGCAACCCCTGCCTATTGCCGAGTGGAAGTGGGAGCATGTCACTATGGACTTCGTTGTAGGTCTTCCGAGGACTCAGCGGGGTAATGATGCTATTTGGGTGGTTGTAGACCGGTTGACTAAGTCGGCGCATTTTATCCCTATGCGCGTGAGAGATTCGGTAGATCATCTCGCCAACTTGTATATTCGGGACATAGTGAGATTGCATGAGGTCCCAGTGACGATCGTCTTAGATAGAGATCCTCGTTTTACTGCTAGGTTGTGGCAGAGTTTGCAGAGTGCCTTGGGCACTAAGTTGACCTTTAGTACGGCTTACTATCCTCAGACTGACGGGCAGTCCGAGCGTACTATTCAGATCCTTGAGGATATGCTTCGAGATTGTGTCCTTGACTTAGTGGGACGTGGGAGAGGCACTTACCCTTGGTAGAGTTTGCCTACAACAACAGTTTCTAGTCTAGCATCGTATGGCACCGTTTGAGGCCTTGTATGGCCGACCATGTAGGTCTCCAGTTTGTTGGGCCGAGGTGGGTGATGCCACCTTTTTTGGGTCCGGAGTTGGTTAGGGAGACGACGGAGAAAGTTGAGCTTATCCGTAGGAGGCTTGTTACAGCCCAGAGTCGCCAAAAGAGTTATGTCGACCGTAGGAGGAGGCCTTTGGCGTTTGAGATAGGTGATCATGTTTTCTTGAAAATATCACCTAGGCGAGGTTTGATGAGGTTTGGGAAGGGTGGGAAGTTATCCCCTCGGTTTATCGGTCCCTTTGAGATCCTTGAGAGGGTTAGGGAGGTTGCTTATCGTTTGGCTTTGCCACCACAGTTGTCCGGAGTTCATGACGTCTTTCATGTTAGTATGCTTCGGAAGTATGAGCCGGATCCGCCTCATGTGTTAGATTGGACCGACTTAGAAGTAGATGAGGATGCCTTATATGAAGAGAGACCGGTTCGGGTCTTGGATAGGCGGGATCAAGTCTTGCAAGGCAAGACCATTCCCTTGGTAAAAGTTTTGTGGAAGCATCACGGAGTGGAGGAAGCCACTTGGGAACGTGAGTTGGAAGTCCGTGAAAAGTATCCGAACATGTTTGTTGATGTGTAATCATGTAATGAAATTTTGTAATAATATTGAACTTTAAGAACATTATAATGTCTTAATTTGTAAAACATTGTAAATTTTGGTAAATGGAAGCTATGTTAACATTGTGCATGTTAAGTATATTGTGAAAATGCAAGCATGATTTAATGTTGCATGTGTTAAGGAATTGTGGAAAATGAGTTGAAATTGGTGAATTTCAAAGGAATGCATGATGATAATGCAGGTTGTTATGTATAATGTGAAATGCCTCTTGAAAAGAGATGGGATTGACCGGTAATGGGTCGGATTGTTTAATATTATGTTGTAATAGTGGGGGAATGGAGAAAACTTGCTTTTGAAAACTTGTATTTAATTTCGGGGACGAAATTCTTTAAGGGGGGAAGGTTATAGCGATCCCGGTTTTCCCTTTCTGTATTTGTTGTATTCCGGACCTTGGTTCCGTGGAGTTGGTGGTTGTGTACCTTGTTGTCATCCTTTAATTCTTTATGTTTGAGTTTTAGGATGTATTGGGCATGTTTCGAGCAGGTAGGTCAAGCCTTGGTCTAAATCCTTGTTGCTAGGTTTTTGGTCGTTCTGCTCAAGCGGGTCATCTGGCGCTCGAGCGGATATTGCACACTCCTAGTATTTTTGTGCCCTGCAAAACTTCTGCAGGTGTGATTTCTATGCTCAAGCGAATTTCCTGTGCTCGAGCGGGTCGCACTCGAGCGGGCTTGTTGGAGCTCGAGCGGGTAGTACATTTTTGGTGTAAGTTCTAGGAGGGGGAAATCTACGCTCGAGCGGACTGGTTCTTGACGCTCGAGCGGATGTACTTTATTCTTGTGTCTTGGCGCTCGAGCGGGCCTTCTTGCGCTCGAGCGGACCTAGCTTTTTGTTCTTTACGCTCGAGCGGACCTGTCGTATATCAGAAGGCAGTTGGGCATTTTTTAAATCACTTTTTATAACTTCTCTCTCTCACTTACTTTTCAAAAACGCCATTTGAGACCTTCTCTCTCTAAAAACCTCCACTTCTCTCTAAGTATTGATCTAGCTAGGGTAATCTCTCACCCTTGGGCCTTTGTAAAAAAGGTGTTGATCATCGAGGGCTACACTTTGATGGAAAAATTTCGGGATTTGGAGCATCTTCATTTTCGTCATCTCTTTCGTTGGGTTTCATCTTTTGAGGTAGGGATTCCTACTCACTCTTATGGGTTTTGACCTAGATATTGAGTTTGTTGTATAAATGGTTTTGGGTTTTGGAAACTAGGGTTTCAAATGTATATTTTTGAAAAGAGGGTTTTGATTATTTTGGACCATAAGCATGTATTTGGGTTTCAAAGTGAGCACGTTGATGTTGTTGATAATATATGGACTCTTGGAGTCAATATTGAGAATAAGGGGAATTATGCCATGTTGGGGTATATTTGGGGCATTAGTGTAATTAATGACATTTGGTGAGAAATTGTGAAATTGAGTTGAATATAATGAAATTGGCTCATTATGAGATGGATTAGTGAAGTTGGATTTATTAATCGCTCACTTTTGCAAATATGGATATTTTATCTATTGTTGCTTTTATTATCTGTTTAGAAATAATTGCTTTGGGCTACCGGTGGAGGGTAGTTTTGATTGTTGTAGACAATACATGATGATTAAGCAAACTAAAACTAATCAATTGGATGTGTCATAGAGTATGACGGTTGACAGAATACATTAACTTTATGTATTGATTGATTATGTGTAATGACCCTCACCACTGTTTACCGATAAACTGTTGATTACTGCTAAACTGGGACTGATTATCATTGATAATTGAACTGATTGAGTTACTGAGCTGACTGACTGAAATCTGAACTGAATCGATTGAATATATATCGGTTTGAATTGCATTCTATCTGTTTGACTGTGTGATTATCTGTTCATGTTTATATGTTTAAACTGCAAATTGAAGGCCTTATTGGCGGCCGAATCTGAAATCGATTGATGTTTCATGATCATCATAATTTATTTGATTTTATGGTATATTTAACTGAAAATTTATTTGGTATGATTAAATTAGATTAAATGTTGATGAATTGTAAGTTGGTTTTAATTACAACCTTGCCATTTTGAGTGGGCCACTATCTAACATCTATAGGAGCCTTGATACACTTAGACACACACATTTCATCAGCCATGTTGTTGCCTACAACCAACCAAGATAGAGAGAGGGAGAGAATTAAGGGAGATTTTGGCCTCATCTTGTGTATTGCTTGGTGATCCTGAAGAACTTGAAGTGTAGATTGTCAATTGAGCCTCTAGACTTGCACTTGAAGACCTAAGGTAGATCATTGACCTTCTCCATTGTGTATTTAAGTTGATTCTTGCATGATTCATGTCAAATTGTAGAGCTAAGTCATGTTTTAGTTCTAAAATGTTGAATTATAGCTTAATTCATGCATGCATGTGTATATTGAAGAGTTTTGAATTGTTTTTCATGGCAAAAGGTTACATGCATGCTCATATTTATGTTTAAGTCCATGATTTCATCTTATTTTGAAAAGAATGAGCTCATTAGAGCATGTTTTGAAGCTTTGAAATGATTTGAATTCATGCATGTTACGTGTTCTTCATGTTCATGAAAATTAGTTTGAAATTGAGTTTAATTGAAAAACCCTTGGGCCTTGATTTATCAAATTGATCTTTGAATCATGTTATTCTATGTGTTTACAAATGTTTTCCAGAAATTTGGCCCAAGAGGATCGAATTTAGTGCATTTAAACTTGATTTGAGCTTGGAAGTTCAAATCTGGAAATTCCAGATTTTGGACTCCCGCTCGAGGGGGAAGTGGCGCTCGAGCGGGAAATTCGTGCTCCCAGTACTTTGCACTGTGTTGAAGTCCGCTCGAGCGGAAGGATTGACGCTCGAGCGGGACCTTGTGTCTTACGCTCGAGCGGCTATCAAGCGCCCGATCGAGCGTGAATTTCACCTATCCAGTACTTTTTGGTCCGCTCGAGCGAGTAAGTTCACACTTGAGCGGGAACCATTGTCTGCATGTCCACTCGAGCGGGGAAGTATGCGCTCGAGCGGGACCCTGTTTCACTGGAAATTTTGAAAACGTTTTCTGAATACATCTTTGCATCCTCATCCCATCCTAGGCATTCTTAGGCCTAGTTTAAGACATCTTAATGAGGATATGGATGTAGAACACACCGAGGCAATTAGGGATTAAATTATTATTATCCTTCCCAACTGTGTAGCTTAGTGTGTGTTCATTCTGTACTGTTTAGGGTTGGCATTTCGAGGAGATGCTCTAGCCTACTGTAGCCCAGAACGCTGTGAGTAACAATTGTGTAAAGATATGTTCAAAATGATTATCTTCTGAATACTGAACTGTATTGTTTTCTGAACTGATACTGTTAACTGAATGAATGTATGTCCTATATTCTGAACTGTATTGTGGCATCCTTAGCAACTACTGTTTCTGACGGTTACTGTTACAGAGATCTCTGTCAGTTCCCTTGTTGGAACCACTACTGTTTACTGATTGATGGCCATCATTGACTGTTCGGTCTTTAAGACCTACTGTTTACTGTCTGCATGCTAATGGATGTACCACATATGACTGAATGACTGAAATACTGTTTAATGAACTGTTTTCATTACTGTAAGACATTCATTCTAAACCTCTTTACGCATTGTGTTATTCACTGGGCTTTAGCTCACTGCTCATATATATATGTAGTGTTTCAGCACCGGATCAAAGCTAGAAGCGTCAGGGTAAACTCCAGTTTTGTCAAGCCAACCACTGTGCCTCACCGCGAGGTTCCAAGCCTGCCAAGCTAAGGCTTAGGGGTGTTTTTATTTCCCCGTCTGTCTCTGTACTGTTTTTGTAATACTGTATAGACTGATAGTACTGTACTGTTAATAGGATTAAGTCCCTGTCTTCTGAATGATTGTATACAGTATGTATATACTGTTTCTGTACCGAATGTAATTATGTATGGAAAGTCTTTTTGCATACAGACTGCCATAGCTCATTGGACACGGTTTTATTACTGTAATGGCTTCCGCCATGCCCCTGTACTCTGTTTTACTGCATTACTGTTAAGCAGGTGTAGATGTCCCCGAACGCCCCGGGAGGGATGAGTCCCGTTCCGTTCATCTTGGGCTCACTACAGTTCAGGACTCAAAGTCACGGTTCTTAATCTGAACCAAAGAGTCCAAATCCGGCAAATCGTTTTGAGAAAACAGATTTTTTGAAAGAAGTGTCAAACATGGACTGCTTTGCCAGATACAGAGTCGCCACCTAAATATTTTATTTTTGGGAAATTTAGGAAACCCTAACTCGTGCCTAAGGCCACGTGTCCGTCATCACCAAAGTTGCCTCGGCTCGGGAACTTGGGTACGATTGGAGAAGGTCACTTCGTGAGCACCCCCGCTCGCCCGATCAAAGATCGGCCTCTACTAACCATGATATCAGTTTTGAAAACATTATGCGTTCTTATTCCGGTTATTAGCCTAGATTTACTATGTGATGCGCACAGCATACAAGTATAGACCGGGTCGCCTGAATTGGAACAAAACATTTCATGTTTGTTTTTGAAAGATGGTTTGCTACTCGCAAGTAGGCTTAAAATGCAGATTTTGCCACCCTCGGTGGGCTTAGAAAAGATGGTTTTGCCACTATCTAGTGGGCTTAAAACTCACAGTCAATGATTGTTCCAATCCAAATAACCCAACCTTCACCCACAGGCATTCAGGCAGTTATATCACATAAGCAATAGCCTCATGGTAAGCATGCTATCATGGCAGTCACTCACACATGCAAGGATGCTAAAGCATAAAAACTTACCGAGTACTCCAAGCCAAAACAGAAACTATTAGAAATCCATGCATGATCCTAACTATACAGAAATGCCTAATGCAACACATGCAAAAATGCAACTATATAGGCTCGGCTATTCTAAACATGGCATATGGAATGCTACAGCTAACATGTATTCAACTCGGAATTGAAATACAAATGCAGAGTATGATGCGCCGAGCCCGGTGCATGCAAAACAGATGAATGAATGCAAACATGCTATCATACTGTATGCTAATTGAAACATGCCCTAATCTAACCATCATAAGCTGGTAAATAAAAGGGAGAAAGACGTGGGGTTGGAAGACATACATCACACGCACGCACACTTATTACAACATTGCCCTCGCTCGGAGGGTCCGAATAAATAATATACAGTCCCAAATAAATATACAGTCAATAATAGTACAGCCGAATAAATACAAAATCCTAATTAATTAACAAATTAATCTAGGAAAGCAGTAAATGGCACGCAAATAGGACTGCCTCGACTCTGTCCATGATGAATGATGCATGTCGGTTGCTTGGCGCGGAAATCCATTGCGACGCCCCAATTAGCCTCTGTTTACAATTAAGCCCGGAATGTTGCGCGAAGCCCAAAAGATTGCCGGTTTTGATTTGCTGCAACAGAGAGCAGGAAAGGGGCATGGCAATGTATTTTCACATATGTATGCTTGACTACTCTTCAGGGAGCGTAGTCCTCGATCCTCGTGCCACCAATCACGCATCTCGATGCATGATGGCCGAGGAGTCGAATTGCACGACTTAATATGAAATGAATGCACACATAAACACAACAAGACCTAACTCCATCATGGATAATCCGGAGTGTCGGTGACTGGGAATTGAGACACGTTCCGTCACTCGAGTACGAAACGTCCCTCGTTTCCCGTGCTCGGGCTAACTCCTATCCCAAACACAATGCAATATGCATAACATGCATGAATGCAACTAATATACAACCTAGCATACACAATGCTATGAAATGGCATACACAATGCACGATGTAACACGGCATACACATGCTCTAACATGCAACCTAGCATACGCAATGCTATGAATGAAATGGCATACGCAATGCATGATGGACTTACACCAACATGAGTGGACCTCAGCCACACTCACATCAGTGGCCATAGATGAAAATGAGACACTCGAGATGCGTGCACACATGCACGCAAACCGAGGACCGATCCTAAGGCACAAATGCCACTCTAACAAGGCATGGCAAGGCATGAAATATGGCATACAAACATGCAATTCCAGCACTGAAATGTGATGCAAAATGCCCGAAACATGGAAACATGGCACCCGATGCATGGAATGGTCCCGAAACACAAAACTAGGCACATGCATTGACCTATAGCTATACAAAGCATGCATTATTTGATCATGAAGCATAAAGACAAAACCAAGGCAGTCCCAAAACATGAACATTTCTAGTTCAAAGCATGGCCAAAAGATGCTAGCAAGATGGCCTAACATAGCATGCAATTTTGACTATCAAACATGGATTACATGGCAAGTATATGAAGCAAGTGAGAACTCATCAAACCAGAAAAATCAGTGAACAAAACATGCCAAAATATGCCCAAATAAACTGGAAAGAGCCAACACATGCACAAATGATGGGTCCTTTGGAGGGCATACAAAGGGATTATTAAGCACATATCAAGATGACACTTAGCATGGCACAAATAAACTCTGAAAATCAAATATGATAGTCCTAAAACTCACCAAATTGGCCCTGAAAAGTCTAAAAGCATGCAAGAGGGTCCCTTTGGAAGGCCAAAATGACCATCAAACAAGTCAAGGTGAGAGGGGGTCACCCCCTCTGATTTGGAGGCTCAAAATAGTGTAGCCACTGAAATCCACTGGATTTCAGTGGCTAGAAGGCCAAACAAAGCATGCAACAAGAGCTTAGGTGTAGGCTCAAAATAAGAGACAATCAAGCATACAAGGAGGCATATGACCTCAAAAAAAAATGGGACCTTAAACAAACTTGAATGAGATTAAAACAAGATATTTTTCAGTTTATGAAACTCTCAAAAATGAACACAAGTAGGGCTAATCTATCATGCAAAAATGGCCCTAAAAGAGAGATTAGAGACAAGGGACAGTAGCTGGCCCAAATAGCAAAGAGCCCTTCAACAAAGTTGAAGAGGGGCTCAAAAAAGTACTTTACAGTTTATATCAAGTCTCGAAATGAGCACAAGTAGGCTAAACTATCATGCAAAAATGGCCTAAAGAGAGATAGGAGACAAGTGGTAGTGATGGCCTCAAACAGAGGAGAGCCCTTCAACAAAGTTGAAGAGGGGCTCAAAAAAACATTTCAGTTTGGCTCGAGCCCAAAATGCTCAAAATAAGGCTAAATATCATGCAAAAATAGGCCTAAAAGAGGATAAAGACAAGAGGTAGTAGGAGACCTCAAACAGAGAGCCTTGATCAAACATGGAGAGAGCTCAAAATATGACTATTTCAGTTTGGGTCGGAGCCCAAAAATGTAAGCAAGTATGGCTATAGATGAAGCAAGAAAAGACTAGAAAAGGGAAAAAAGAGACTCACCCTTGTAGAACAAACTTCGGCTTTTGGACCAAATTTGTGAGCTCTAACCTCTGGAAATCAGCTTCAAAGGTTGGAATGGAGTGTGGAGGTGTGGTGCTATGGGTTGTAGGGTAAATGTGCAAGAAGCTTAGGGTTTGAGGGTTGAAGGAGAGAGAGGAGGTTGTATGCAAAGGCTCCAAACAATTTTTGTAACCCTTCAAAATGGAGCTGGGGGGCTGGTTTATAGAGGAGAGAGTGGAGGAAAGGGGGGAAAATCAAATTCAAATTTCCCCCCAAAAGGGCAGATCCCCGGGCAGGGGTCTGGGGGAAAACAGAGGGTACAACTGTAAGGAACCAGGAGAGAGGAACATGGCCGGCCAGGTTCAGGAGGTTCAGGTGGCCGGCCGGCCACCTCCCCTGGCCGGCCGGCCAGGGTCAAAAGGGTCAAGCAAATTTAGTGGCCGGCCACCCCAAAAAGGTGGCCTCCCATGTGTGTACAACACAGCTATGTGGAGAAAAACCAGAAAATGTAACCCAGGAGAGAGAAAAACCAACTTTTTAGAGGGGTTCAAAAGGGTCAGGAAGAGTTAATGGCCGGCCAATCCATATTGGTGGCCTCCCAGGTGTGTACAACACAATGGTGTGGAGGAAAGTCAGAAAAAGTGGCCCGGGAATGGAAAAAGTCAGCTTTCTAGTGAAGAAAACGGGCGATGAAGAGCGATGAAGGAATAAAGCTGGTCTTCAGAACAATTGCTGGCCTCCCACCCTTCTACGACCTTCCTAACAATGAAAATAAGGTCCCCGCCAAAAATGAACTCAAACCGATGTAAAACGAAGGTTCGGGGGCCAAAACGCGCGGCCCGGGGCCCCGAAAACTGACTGTTAAGCACCGGAGGTGGCGTTTGACCACGAAGTTGGTCTCTCGAGCCACAGTGTCCCTCAAAAGGGAGGAAATAAGGTATGTGCCAAAAACCGGAGCAAACGGAGGTAGTTAAGCGGTCCCGAACCGAGGCACACGGCCGACGGCTCCGAAAACCGGGAACCGGGCTCCAAACGGGAAAAATGGCCTACGACCACGAAACGTAGCCTACGGCCACTGAGAGATGATCTACGAGACCTCTCCCTCCCTTCGGGAAGAGAAAACAGAGAAAACAGGGCCGGTTCGCAAACCGAGGCAAAGCACAAAAAGTCCGGAAGTCCGGAGGCAAGGCTCGCAGCCGAGACTCTAAACCTCTGAACGAGCACAATATGCAACATCACCAGCGCTCAATTGGTGACGTCTGAGTCTTAAGGTCGGTCAAAAATGGGGTGTCTACAGTTGCCCCTCTTTGACAGAACTCGAAAGTCATAAGTGACGGGAGTGAATGTCAAAGCCCAGAGACGACCCATTTTTGACAAGGCCGAAGACTTAGACAAACATACTAGATAACAGGAGATGTGCCCGCAGGCATGCCGCAGGCGGGGGCAAAATGCAAAGCGATATGCACAAGCCGGATGTAACTCAATGATCATGCAAATGCAGCAAGCTGTAATGAAGCAAGTATTCACAAATAGATGCAACAGTTTTAAGCAAGAATGCAAAGCAACAAACATTTCATGCAGTTAAGAATGCGGAGAATTGTTCAATTCTCGTCACGTCTCACACGGAGAAGGTACAATACCTGTGCGGCTCGTCTGGTCGCACCAGCCTCAAATGAACCGTACATACAATATCGTGCCTGAAAAAAGAAGAAACTCAACAAGCACAACATAGTTGCAACATATGTTCAGTGTGATATCGAGCAGACAAACGCGGTGTTGATGGTGAGTGCATCGCAATGCGAGAAGCAACGTGCGTGACAACGCAGTTAAGCATGGAGGCATGACAATCAAGGAAACGTGCAGAACAATGCAAGTTATATGCATGAGAATGCAAGTGACGTGCATGGCAATGCAGAAAATGTAAACTCGAATGCATTTTGTCAAACAACGAAAAGCATGCAAGTTTCGACAAGGTGGCTCAATCGCGACCTCCGGTTTACCTCCCGGAGGGTCACAACATATTCAAAAAGGATACACTTGCTTTTGATGAGTAACATGAGACACGCATCGAAAGTTGGAGTTGAAGTTCCCGGAGGGATTTCGCGACGAAAAGTGCACTTTCCTTGTACTTTCTCGGGTGCCGGGGACTCCAATCATCACCAAAATTTGCAGGGAGCTTGGGGACCACCTTGGGAACACCACCGGCCATGTATTCCAAGGGGGAGGCTGCCGGCCAGGGGTGAAGGAGTGGGATGGCCGGCCTGCCAGAAAAGGTGGCCGGCCGGCCACCTAGCCCAGATCCGGGGCAGTTTGGTCCTTTTGCTCTCTTTTCTTTAAAAACATCCAAACACTTTTCCTCATAACTTCAGCTCCGAAATTGCCTCTCTACCTTCCTAAGCATTTTCCCTCAGATCTGCGCTCTATACGCGTTTTCCAACCCCACGCAAGTTGTTTTCGCGAAATCTTTCAGTTTTCGTCACTTTGAACCGATTAAATTTTGATTTCGGTGCTTCTTTTCTCATTTTCACCACTTGAGGTAAGTTTGTCTCAACATTTGGAAGATTTTCTCGGGTTGACTTTTGTTGACTTTTTCATTTCCCGAGAGTTGACTTTTGTTGACTTTTTCCAATTTTGGCTCATTTTGCTCATTTTTGCTCCTTTTTGCAGATTTTTCGAGATGGCTGGTCATTTCCCTCATGGGAGGTCCTCCGGGTGCCGGGATGATCCGATATTATGGCTTTGCCCCCGAGAGTTCGGCCGTTTGATCCCGAGAGGTATCATCCTCAGGAGCACGTCCTTCCAGGCGGTTTTCTACCACTTCACTGATTTTGATGATCGAGCGCCTAGGGATCTGCTTTTGCGAGAGCCGGAGTCCCACCTCTCTTATGAGGCACGAGAGGTATTTACTTCTTTTACATTTTCTGCAATGTATTCTGCATTTTCCGTGCATTTCGTGCTTTTGCTATGTTTATCTGCTCTCAAGCACACAGCTTTTGAATGTTTAGTCTATATACCGTATTCCGTTTGCATCTTGAACACAGTTCAAACACTCTGACTTTCTGAACACGCAGCCCGTATATTGATTGTGAACACACAGCACACACTTGTTGAGAATTGAACACACAGCCCAATACTTGAAATCTGAACATACAGCATTACTTGACGTTGAACACACAGCAACACTTTGAAGAACACACAGCCCACTGATTTTGAAATCTGAACACACAGCTCAATATTGACGATGAACACGCAACACACACTTTGAAGTGAACACACAGCCCACACTATTGAGAGTTGAACACGCAGCCCAAACTTAAATTCTGAACACACGGCTCATTGTTAAGGTGAACACGCAGCACACACTGATTGAGAGTTGAACACGCAGCACACACTGATTGAGAGTTGAACACGCAGCCCAAACACTTGAATTCTGAACACACGGCTCATTGTTGAGGTGAACACGCAGCACACACTGATTGAGAGTTGAACACGCAGCCCACACTTATTGAGAGTTGAACACGCAACCCAAACACTGAGATGAACACACAGCCCATACTTTGATGTCGAACACACAGCTCGTTGTTGAGGTGAACACACAGCACACACTGATTGAGAGTTGAACACGCAACCCAAACTTTGAGATGAACACACAGCCCACACTTTGAAATCTGATTTGATTTTGCACACAGCCTAGACATTTCATTTGCACGCAGCTTATTCATTTCATTTGCACGCAGCTTATTCATTTCATTCTGAAACTAAATACATGTGTTCATCCTGAATGCAGGTGACTTCTCGCACTGCGCGAGGATATGGCTCTATCACGGCGAGAGAGTGGTATGCAGCTTCCGGAGGCCGTCCGGGATTTGACGTGGCAGGGTTTGGGCCCTTTTGCGCTGGGATCTCCCGTTGTCCTGCTAGTAGGACACTGATGGGTGCTTTGGTAGAGAGATGGTGGGACACCACCAACTCCTTCCATTTCTCTGCCACCGGGGGCTTGACCATGACCCCATTTGACTTTGCCGTACTGACGGGCCTTGATGTGGGAGGCTGGGCTATCCCATATGACGAGGATATGGGCCAGTGGGAGGCCGCTTGGATATACTTATTGGGGGCTCGCCCGCCAGTTGACTGATCTTCGGGCAGAGTCCAATACACCTGGTTTTCTTCCCACTTCAGGAGGGCGGAGATAGAGCCTGAGACTCTTGAGGAGGTGGCATAGTATACCCGTGGATTTCTGATGTTCCTTTTCGGGACCACTCTGTTCGCTGATAGGGGGAACACCGTCGGGCTATATCTTTTGAGCGCTCTGGTGGACCTATCGCAGGTTAGCCGATATGATTGGGATGGCGCCAGCCTGGCGACTTTCTACTACTATATGAGCGCGACCTCCCGTGGACGGGGGAACATGGTCGGTGGCTATTGAAGAGCCTGGGAGGTACTTTCTGCCCTCTTGATTTACATTTCCGCTTCTCATTATTTGTACATTGCACACATGGCGCACTTTACACTCTGTACCTTGTACTTTGCTTTCAGCGCTTTGTACTTACATTCTGCACTCAGCATTCTGTATTCTGATGGCTATTGCTCTGTTTCTCACAGTTATGGGTTTACGCATACTTCCCGACACTAGCCCCAGAGCTTGAGGTGGAGGTGCCCCTCACGACCCCGTATTCACTTGTATTTGAGGGCCAGTACCGGCCGAGACCTCGGGAGTCTTTCCTTTACCTGCGACAGTACTTCGATACAGTGCAGTCGTCGGAGGTATTTCAGAACTCTCAGTTCTCCATGTTTTCATGGCTTTGATTTATCTTGCACATTCACAATTTCTGATCAGCTTATGCATTGGTTATCCGCAGATCACATGGCAGCCTTGGGCTCCT